>DWLS01001637.1:0-20877 GCA_018246255.1 Pachliopta kotzebuea | reverse complement strand
GGGCGGGGCCGGCAAGATGGCGTCGCATTGTCTAAGCCTTGATTAACGGAGATTTAAAGGGCTGCCCGCGAGTACATATTAATTATATACTTAGCCGCGACGCAGCCGCGTGCGCTTTTTTTTTTCACCTGCACATGTATGAAGGGCGGTTGGTGAAGGCGGGGGGTGAGGGCGGGGGGTGAGAGCGGAGGCTCGGCCGCGTACATTGTTACGGTTTCACTTGCGTCTATCCATTCGTAAGTAACCTTACCGCAATGTGTTCACAAACATTAACAACTTACAACAAAATTAACACTTATATAAAACGTTGATCATTGAAACAGATACAGATAACAGTAACAGATATATTTATTTCATTTATTTTCCACTTTGTTACATAGCAAAAATAATTAAACTGAAATAATGTTGTACAGGCGAGCTTAACTATGAGTTTTCTAGCAGCTAACCTTAGTGAAAGCGTAAGCTTGTATGGGTATGTGTACAAGTAAGAAATATAAAAAAATTTATAATATACATAATAATATATGGCTCAACCATAACACATTTTGAACTTCACAATAATCTAAAATATCACTGAAGCTTCTAATCTTACTATTACATCATCTATTGCTAAAGTAATGAATGTGCATATAATGTCAAAACCTTTGGAAATAATTAATATTTTTTCATATTTATCTAATGTTAAAATTATTTTAGTAAATATTAAACTACATATTATTTAACTTTAAACTTACTTCAGGACCTATTCCATTTCAGAAGTTATTTTTTTATTTTCACGCCGTTAGAAGACTAAGTCTTAATATTTTATTATGTTTAATAGTTTTATACTCGCAATTAAGTTCAAGGACAGTTTTTAGCTAATAAAAATTTTCTACTTTTCTACTACTATCCATGTAGAGAAAGTCCAGAATCTATTTGAGATACGCTCACCTCCTTCTCATTATAAGAATTTTTTTAATGCAATCGCAAAGCATTTTCAACAACTATTAATAATAAACGATTACTTTTTATTTAAAATTCGTTTATTCCTAGTAATAAGTCTCATTATTTCTGTAGGAAATATTTATTCTTCAAATTATTCTTCTGTCGTGATAAGTGTTGATTTGTTGCCACTTTTGCGGAGGTACGTATTTCTGTATACCTTCTTTTTTTTGTCGTGGTAGAAATCTTCTAAAGATACCCTGCTTCTGTGGCAGAAATCAGAATTATGTGGAATTTCTACCCATTAATATCCCCCCTCGGTGGTTATCCTTGGTGTATGCATACTAATAGTCTCGAGACTTCCAACGGAACTCAAAGGTGCCTTCCTGCATTACTGCTGAGCACAGGAAGAACACAGGAATACTGTGGATGCTGGTGAGGGTAACAACCCTTACCAGCATCCACAGTATGCAACGACAGAATACGGGACCATTTCGTACTTGTCGTCCGCCCCGGACTCACTCAACGTACAGTTTGGACCCCGTCCCTCAAAGCCTGCGAGCCCGAAAACCCTTTCAGTCTTCTTCTACTACAGGCAGAGTTTACCTAAGTCCTATTCCTGATAGCCCCAGACAACAGAACTAAACGTGTTCCTGTATATCTAAATACTGTCTGTACACTTGTAGCATTATACATAACAAATATCAAACTATGGGGTGTCTTGAAATCAACGTAGGCTAGGTTTTATCGTACGGAGATTTATTCAATTTCACTCTATCTAAAGAATAACTAAATTAATGTTAAATACAGCTTTATAATAATTATGTAATAATGAGTAAAAATTATCGGAGATTGACTTCTTACTATCGGAGTCTTTATTATGTTTTAATTAATATTGAAATGAAGTTTATATAGGTTAGTAGTAAATTTCTTAAAAATTAACACATTCACTGCCTTCGAAATAATGGAAAGCGTTATCTGGAAACCAATTTTTTTAAGGTAAATTTTGATTAAGTTTAAAGGAATATTTAAAAATATAGATAAATGTACATGGTTATTACTATTATATTAATAAGTAAGTAAGTTAACTATAATGTGAGAGTGAGCGCGTAAAACAACGTACAATCGCTTTAAACACTGCTGGCTTAATGACTGCTGGGAGATGAATGAGCTGTTTCCTCGGATCTGAGTGGGAGGCGCCGCTACAATAGTCCCACACCACTCGGATCCGAGTGGTAGGTAGTTAATGTGTTAAGGAAACTAGTGACGAACAGTTTGATGACGTCCAAGCAGGGCCAGTCGATACAGAGGCACATTCAGCACCGGCAGGTATCCGCTGGAGGTGGCCCCGCCAGCGCCGCCGACGTCCTCGCCGGCACTACATTAAATTCTTTAATTCCCGCCGCGGAAGTGCTTTCCTTTAGAGGTTGGGCACTCGAGGCGGCGGAGGCGAGGAGAATGGAGACGAGGAGGCGAGCAGGCGCCGCCGCCGGGCACATCAAAGTCCCTGCAAATGGATCGTAATGCACCGCGGGGGCATCCCGCTGAATTATCTGCCTATTACGCACTCGCTTTGTGCAGCGCGCTTTCATCTGGCGAGTGACACCACGCGGCCATTGTCGCGAGTGAGAAATTACCGGATCGTGGAGTGCTCTCCATCATCCAGCCATCGGGTGCCATCGCGGACAAAGGCATACCGGCACAATTAATACCGCTCGATGACACTTGCTGATATTTGATGACAGGAACCGCTCTCTCGCCAACTTAATAACATCCTGCGCGGCGGCAACGCGGAGAGGGCACGATGTGATGCAGCCCTGGAGTCCTCACTGCACTCCGCAGCCGCACACGGTCTCAGCCCCTTTAGTTATCACCGCTATATTAAAATATTAGAGAATGAACAACACAGCAGGTCTCACAGTGACTAATCCTTATCAAGGCCCATTTGGGACGCCTTCATCATTACCATATGTCCGTCGTCCGAGAAACCAGAGTCGAATTCTCTCAGACATCTCCCGCGTATACCTCTGTCCTAATCACGACTGGGAATAGTCTGATCATTGACATAAACATTATATAGTATCGAGCAACTTCTGTATTCACCAATTTTGGTCACGGAAAGTGTCAAACAAGGTTCTCGTCCGCAGGCTTCCCAACTGGATAGAGAACAGTAAGCAACTGACAGTCGCAACTGGTGTGTGAGCTAAACATTGTCTGATTACTTCTGTTAACTGATAAATTATTTACTTTCAACCATACAAAGGGACAGGTCGTAGAAATTTTACTAAGGATTCTCATAAACACCGACCGCAGCATATTCTTTCTGCTGTTTCCATTCAAACCTGATTGGTAGACGCAGGGCTTATCAAACATTCCTATAACAAGAACAGCATTCATTATCAACTGATAAACGTCCTCTGCTGAGCAGACCTCTCTCACATATCTCAACTCCCGTTCTACTCTGTCTGAATGCAGCCCATCGTCGCGACCTTCATCAGATCATTGGTACATCTAGTGCAACAGCAATATTTACAATTATTGTCATTTGAAATTGTTTTAGTTTGGGTTGCTATTTTGTTTTCAAACAATTGATTTGCTCGGAGATTCCAAATGCAGATTTATAGATAATTCACACAAATGCGTGCTTGCGTTTCGTATTTGGTAATTCATTTGTCTCTTCAACTTGACGCTGCTGGAGCAGCTTGCAAGATTAATGATGTGTTTGGGGCAACTGCTTTTAAAGGAAGCACGATACGTTTAACGCCAACCTTTTCTAAATATTTTGAACTACAAAACACACTCCGCAATTGATTTAAACCCAAGCTGACAATAAGGAATAGTTTATCGCAAATCATGACAGAGTTGGTGGCAGGATTTACTGCGACAAATTTCAATTCACTTCAATCAAATAGGAAAAACAGAAACGCTTTTGAATTATAACACACATAGTCGAGTGCTGCGGCACATTGCTCACGCCGCCGACACAATAACCAGATGATTTTGAATCGGATCGTTACTTATAATAGGAAATGGAGAAAATGCCACAATCAGAAGCGCTCTACTCGGTTAGACCCACGGGAACCGGCCAGATTCTGAACCAAACGAAAGTTGCCTTGGAATATATATAAACTGCTGCTTCGGGAAACTTTTAACAATCGTCGCGGGAGTAACTTCCAACTCACTGATGCTGCCAGCCTCGCGGCCAGCGCATAATGTGGCAACAGTTACATTTAAATTTGTAGTTACAGAGGGTTTGCAACTTATTCTATATCACGGATCCTCTTTATCGCTGCTCCGAGGATCTGGCATCAAAGTTCCTTTCCCTCTTACTCTTGAACCGATAACAGTGTTCCCTTATAAACAAAGATTACATGGACCAGCGTGGTGTTAGATGACTCAAATCACGCCATCATTGGTGGAGGCTTATGTCTAGCAGTGAATATTTATCGGCTGATGATGATATACTATGTTAAAGTATAAATCTAGCACCGGATCAACTTATAACTTAATTAAAAAAAAACAGTAAAATGGACATAAGTCGCTTAGCCCTTACAGTATAATGTGTTTAAAACTATCCCACTCAAGTATCAATTAATCAAGCTAAGTTCTTTACTGCCCTCTCCCCCTCCCCGCACGTAAATCAACTCCCTCCACCCCCTTCCCCTTTGGAACCCGCCGCCGCTAATGTACGAAGTTGAGCGAATGTGGAGACCAGACAAATCAACCCATTAGAACCCTGAAGCAGGACTGATGAGCGCCCACCCGTTGGGACCTCCCGCTAACTCCTGCCGCTCTAATGGCTCCTCAGCTTACTGTTCAATTGGTGTAACGATGGAAGCGACCACCCTTAACTATGTACAGGATTTCACATTTTACGTAACCTAGGTATGGGAAGCGCATTCACTTGGTGGTCACCACTCGAGTATGTTGCTGTAGTAACACCGCAACGTCTCCAAACAATTTTATGTCGTGTTTCGTGTGATGAAGTTCATCATGGTGCAGTATATGCCATCGTAATGAGCGAGAGTATCGCTTACTATCAGCTTCACGTTCAATTAGACTCTTCACTTCACTGAAGAAAAAAATTTTCATCAAACTTGCGTGCGCTTTATATACACGACGTTAAGGCGAGAACTGCTTTAAATTAGCAGCAGTAGCAGACGACGCTGCGTATTTACTGTACCCAACGGACAAGTTCCAGTTTCGATTCCGAATATAACCCTCGACTTTCGTGTGTGTGTATGATTAGGTATTCAGTGCGGAGTACGCGCGGGCAGTAAATGCCTCGTAAAAACATAATTTAGTCAGATATTAAGGAAGCTCCCCCATCACCACCCCCGCGGCGCCAACTGCAGAGACATCAGATATTGGACACGTCTCCCGCCCAAGGGTCTTTAATTTTTTTCATATAATTAATTTTCTTTTATATGTAGAGCTACTTCCTGTCGTCGTAAACGTGACCCATTGTAGTATCCAACATTCAACTGGAACTGCTGCAAGGGATAATTGGTTTGATGGCTTTTGTGATATGATTATCATGAGCTAATTCCTTCTAAATATATTTATGGTAGTATGTCTGAACAGTGATGTCACTGGTGATTTATATTGAGCCTGTATCTACAATCTGTTAGTAAAGCATCAGGCTATAGATTGGGTAAGCTTTCATATGAATCTCGTACGAAAAAAAGCCTGCTCTTATTGACAGTTAGGTAGAGACATGACTAAAATAAATAATCAAAAAATCCACTGTTGAGGTAGGCTTCATATTTCCTTAACGCGCATCATCATCACCCTAACCCCAGCACTGACGATATGGCCAGGAAAGGGTGTTACACCCACTTTCTTCCGTTTCACCGGTGACGCTGCTCCAGCTGCATCCTTTTAGAGACGAGATCGTCGAGGTGTTGTTGATTATGCAAAGGAGCCGATGGGAAGTACGTCGTATACATTCTAATCATCGGTCTGGTGACACTAAAGTACCAGCAGGTTCTAAATTAAATCGGCGGATGCATTTAGTACAGTTTATAAAATGGTCAAACAAACAGATGACTGGTTTCACAACTTCTTGGATAATCCTAACAGCTTCATCATCGTCTACTATATATAACAAAAAGCCAAAACTATTTATTTTTGAGTATCAGTGCTGTCAACGCAAATGATGATGTGGTTACGATCTGACCTCGACCATTCACTACTTAACGCTGCCACACTGCAGTCGGAGACGCTGAAAGCTGCAGCCTTCCAGTACAACCTTATAATTCGATACGTAGTATGTCAAAACAAAATAAATGTAGCAAAACTTTATACTGAAATATATTTATTTAAAAAAATCTTGAAGATAGTGTACTAGAGAGGCTGCGCCGCGAGGTTTTATTATGGCTACAACGGCGAGCCGTATTGGGTTTGGGGGAAAATTCCTGAAAAAGTAATGCCGCGGGAGACGACGCTGGCTTCAATAAATAATGTAGCGAAGCCTGCCGACACGAGGCCGACACGACACAGGTACGATTTATACCACACAGGGGAAATCGAATCAACATGCGCACAAGTTGCGTGACGTCACACGGCCACGAGCCCTAGAGACACAGACACACAGATGGAAAGGCAGGAGACTGTAGTCATAGCTAGTATTCATATTTACATAAAATCATCAATCATCATCATCGACCTGCGGCAGTCCACTGCTGAACATAACCCTCTTCCAAGGAATGTTTCTTAGCCCAGTCTTCGGCTATACGCGTCCAGTTGCTACCACTGCTTTCGCTGATCGTCGTTCCGTATAATCAGAACAGGTCCTGTGCTTCATTTACCCAGTCTCCACCCTAAGACAGGTCTACTTCAGAGATTACTGCTGCTACAGACCAGCTCATTGCCGAAGCTTGAATGAACTTATGTCAGTATTGTACGCGGATTCCGGCAAATGTTATATCAGGAGTGACTTCGACTGTATTGAACTATTAGTTGATTCCTGTTTCATTAGCTTCAGCTTCATATTTCTCTGCTCTGCCTTCCCATTTCTACCACCCTTCTGGTACGGAGTTTCAGTCTTTCAAGTTCTAAGGAATTGAGTGTTAAGAATGATATAATGTAACGGTTGAATTGTGCAGGCATGCACCGCAAGTCGTTGGAGGCGGCGCAGCACCTAAAGGAGTCCGGTTCGGAGCGCGAGGGCTCCGAGGCGGAGCAGGAGCGCCCGCACTCCTCCTCCCCGCACCGTCACGACCTCCACGACAACCAGGTAACCATTATCATGACAGTTCGATAAAGATTCCACGAGGTAGTAAGTTGATCAGTATTGCGCTCTTCGCCATGGAACCTATGATATTTCTCTCTGCCCTGGCTGTCTCACCGGCTACGGCTGTAATGCGCAAAGCGGTAGAACTAAACTGAAGAGAATTTCCGCTGAAGTAAAGACCAGCCGTAAGTATTTAAATAGAGAGTGAGAAGATCCCTTCGGGCACCCCGCAGGCGCAGAGCTCCCCGGGCAGCAGCACGACGGCGTCCTCGTCGGCCAAGGGGCGCGCCTCGCCGGAGCCCGGCCGGGACCTCTACGAGGACCCCGAGGCGTTCCGCAACAACAGCATCGCCTGCCTGCGCGCCAAGGCACAGGAGCACCAGGCCAGGCTGCTCTCCAACAATTTGCTGCTTCAGGTGAATATACTGCCGTTGAATATTTTGTACCTCTCGAGCACCGGACACTTTCTCCTGGTTTTCTTCAAGACTGTGACGTGCATGACTGACAATAAATACCTAAGCAATTTTTGTTTTAATTCCTTCTTTTGTTTGTTTAATATTAAAAAAAAACACTAGTACGTGTTATTGTTGACGTATCCCTCCTCCCCCTCACCCTCTCCCTCTCACCTCGTGCATTTGAAAGCATGTGTCAGCTGGTTCAGCGAGGTCTTTCAGTTTAAGGTACTGCAGCAATACGGCGCGCCGCTGCACCACGACACGCTGCATCAGGTGACTATTGCTTACTACTTCGTAACCACTTGCCACCACCAGGTGTACTCCGCGCGAGCCTCGGGTCTGCGCCAACATCATCAACAGATATACGTCCACTGCTGGACATAGTCCGCCCTTTAATGTATTGTCTAAATATTGTAGCTATTGTGGAATCCTCCCACGCGAAGGTTATATGAAAAAAAATCATTAAGGTTATCTTTTGCGAAAGCTTACAAATGGGGTTGGGGGAGAGGTGGTGGGGGTATAAGCCAACGCGCGAGGTGCTTTGGATATGTGGTTTAAATGTGTTTGTCTGCAGGTGCGCGGGCTGCAGCGGGCGGGTGTGGGTGCGGGGGCGATGGTGGGAGCTGGTGGGGGCGCTGGCGTGGTGCCGTGCGCGGGCAGCGAGGAGGAGGGACCACTGGACATCGACGTCGGTACGGAGCCCCCGCCGCCGGCGCGCCTCTACTGACCCCCCACACCGCACCACGCGCACCACGCGCTCACCGCACCAGAAGCAAACTGAGTACGCGTCTGTGTACCCCATAAGTTGAACTGCACTATCGCGTACCTTCACGCGTCCGGCTCGCACCCACCCCTGGAGAGAGGTGCAGCTTGAGCCACACACTTAAAGTAAAGTTAAGGAAATGACGGAGCCGCAGCGCTGCAACGGAGGAGGCGCACGCGCATGTGACGTTTGTGGTGTAAAGTGGTTAAGCAGTCTCGCGGAAGTAAACACGTTCAGTGTAAATAAACGCGCTCCGATTGAAGCTTTTGTGCGATTATATAGTTGAGGTGTCAGTTCGTTCGCCAAGTACGTAAGGGCGCGCCGCGTGCGGTGGTGACGGCGGCGACGGCGACGGCGACGGTGACCCCGCAGCGCGGCCGCTACAGTTTTCGTGCAATACATTTAGTTAAGTATTTATCCGTTTAGCAAGTTGTGTTAGCGCTGTACAAAGCTCGCCCGCACCTAGATTTATTGTACGCCGCAGAGTAAACATCCGAGCGCGCACCGAACCATACCCTTTAACCGATTTATTATAGTTTATCAAAATTTTTTAACATTCCCTAACATAAAATTAGGCAGTGAATATTATAAAATGTTTTGAATGATAATAAATTATTTAAATAATAAAATGTTTGATTGTGAATCTAATTGGAATATATGTTTTTGTATAAAAATTTAATTAAACCTAACAAAAAGGGTGAGGAGTGCGCGCTCGCGGCGTTTGCTCCGCGGCGCTGCGCACGCGCACTAGTGTAGTGTAGCGAGACGCCGGTGACGCATCTATTGGATGTATTAGTGTGTAATTGTCCAGGGCCCAGCGGTGGGGATGGTGGTGGGGGCGGCGAGAGCCCCCTGTACATTAACTTGTAAAATTTTAATGTTAAGAGCGATGTATTTCATTAGACATAGAGTTAAGATGACGAGATATTATTTTGGAGCGAATTAATGAAATTTCTATGCCCATTGCTTTGACGTCACCGGTTTTAAAAAGTTGAATCGTTAGATACGTCCGCACATACTCAGTTTGCGCTGTACTATTGTCAGTTTAAAGCAAGTTTTCAGAATGTTCTATTCTATTATTATTGTAAGTATACATTAGTGGGAACGGATATCTAACGATTAACAGGATCTTTGACGCCGAATGTCGGTTTTATAGTTAGGAGTCTTCTTAACAAAGTACCTCTGTTTCATGCCTATTGCGAGAAGCTTCGAGGAAGCAGTGTACTTAGTAACGAATAAATACATCGAAAACATTCCAAAAGACTTGATCTCTTACAAATGGAAACGTACAATTTGTGTGGTTATGTACTTAAATCGCTTAGCGGAGGTATATTTTGAAATCTATGATAATGAAACTTTCGCTATTTTCGTTTTATTAGTACAACTTTTCGTGTCGGTCTAATGTAAAACTATTGTAGAGAGCTAATGTAACACAGACGCACTAATGCGCACACACACACGCTCGCTCGGCCTAATGTATTGAATAATTTACTATTTACTTACCGATTATATTAATATTGTAATGACTGTGTTGCAATATCGTTTGCTAGAACATAAATCGAAATATGTTATATTATTATACTTGATCGGAAATGTTATAATTATTTAATGCGTAGATAATAAATATCAAACATGGCGCGTCTGCTCCTCTCTTTTGGATTCAAATTGTAAATATAATCTGTGCAACGCGACTCGCCGTGTAACGAAGGCGGCAACGAAGTTTTGTGATTTGCTCGATGAAGCAGTTGTGTATTATAATGAAGTTGTCTCGGCCCGGGAGCTGGATGTATAGTAAATAGATAAGCACAACGCAGTACTTACTTGTACTTAACAATCTATAGAATTGTAATATATTTATTGAATTAAAAGGAATTTGAATGTCACACGGAACTCGCCGGCGGGACTAAGCTCATTTCGACAAATAAACAAACTAAAAATCGAAACGTCGTTTCACTTACCTCTTTCTCATCCTGCTTCCGTTCCTTCAGCAGCTTTGATATGTCAACATTGCAGATACCGATGTTACCTCAGAAGTCTCTATTAAATTAAAAAAAATTCTATAGTGGTGCAAGTTGTGGAGGAAAATGGTAATTTGTGGTTGTGATAAGAGTTAATCAAAAATCAGATAATAGTATTTACCCGTACGTACGACGTACATGGAGTTAGATGAATTTGGCGATACAAGTCAGCAGATTGAGACGAAATGCGGCGCTTCTTTTCATCTTACCCATGGCGGCAGATCTACTTTTCTTCTGAAGACCCGTCGAGATGCACGGATGCTATTACTGATGTCGTACGCTGAGCTATGGAGTACTTTATCCCCTTCGATGACGTACCTTTAGGTGGCAAAGCTCGCCCGTGGCATAATACTGAATGTGTGCGTGCTGAAAAGCAAAAATACTTAGCGTACCTCGTCTGGGTTGATGCTCGTAACCGTAAATCCTCGGACATAAGATCTACATTAGGAACAAAGCGTTTAACCAAGCCGCGAGGTCATACAAAAAGGTGTTTCGAAAGGCACGTTACGACCGAATTAAGCACTTTAACGCCTGTTTGACTGCAAAATAAGATGCTCCGGTTTAAGTAACAGTTAATTTACTCTAGGTGCCAGATATATATAGAAAACATGGAAAGTGGTCTTTAAAAACATGAGTCTGGTAACAGTGATAACATGAAAAAAATCCTCACTTCCTCTCTTAGTTTTTATATAATTTAGAAAGTGTCTCTACAAAGACTTTAACTAAACCATAAGGAACCGAGCGCTGTACAAATATTAGATAACAGCCTCCATCTGGCTGAGATCTATCCCCGACTACTGGGATTGGCGCAAAGGTAGCCGTAAACTCACCTAGACGTGCCAATACTTCAGTCGATTCCAGTCACGAATCCATAAGCATTTTACAATATAAATAAAACAAACACTTATTTAAACATTAATTTAATAAAACCATTATATAATAGAAAACAACAGCGTAAAATAACGAAAAGCAGTCACACAAAAAGTATTACGGAGCCGCCGTCACACGCTAGTGTCCATATTCTATTCACTAGTGCTCACCTGATAATAAGTGATATCTAACTCGTCACAAAGCGATGCCAGTATAGATATTAACATAGCGGCACATTGAATTCTATATGTTGAGATACAAAGGCTATTTATTTCATTACCTTAGTAACTCAATATCCCACAGCCGTCTACAATTCGTAACGTATATGCGACAGAAACAGGTTCTGAGGCGGGACTTATTTAAATGTTCTCCAGCAACAAATACCCAGCACCAAGAGGACAACACAGCTATCTACTTCCAGATTAACTTGACGTCATCGACGCCTGTGACTAATGCGGCCGCTGGTGACGACGGCCATTTAATACTGTTTATGGTGACCTTACAGCATCGCGCGACACAGTATTACAGTATATACTTATTCTATAATTTTAGTAATATTAAATCTTAATAACACTACATATTTATTTTTAGTAATAACACAATACATTATAGACAGCACTGCGCTGTACTCGAAGCCGTAGTGTTTTGAAGCCGGATGAGAGATCTTCAAATAAATATGTTGTTCTTAAACTCACATGTAGTCTTAATATAAATAAAAAAATTATTCTTTTTTTATATATTCAATGCACATTGTAAAATATGTGTTCATTTTTTTTTTAAATATCAATAGATCTGTATAAAGTTAGCTGCGCCCTTACAATAGTCTAAAAAATAATTATGGCACATTATATACTCAGATTTTTTTAAAAATTAAGCTCGGCTTAAAATGGGCCTAGACACTGCTAGAGATAGCACATATAGTTACATCATTATTCTTTGTTTACTCCATAATAATTCGCTCAAATTTCCGCCCAAATTGTTGTATCCAACAGCTGGATAAACGGCGCTGAACATATATCGGCTTATGTTATATTAAAAGCTTATATTATATATTTATTATAACATTATATTTATATATAATTGGTGTATTCAAGTAGTACGGGTTCCGCAGACTTCCTACATCATCACTCGGTCTACAGATCACTCGGTCTGTTTCCAAAAGTCCTACTCTTTTATAAAATCAATAATAAAAAGCGTAAACTTTACCACCTCTATTTATATATCCCACTGTATATTCATAAGTTCGATTACTGCATGACTATTCACCAGTAAAGTGTTGATAACTATCGGCAGGGTATCGGAACATGGACACATTATATAAAACAATTACTCTTTACCGTAAACAGTAGCTCTTAATCTCAGTTATAAATTATGTACATATAATGTTATTAATCAAGTAATAAGTAAGCACCAGCTGAGTACAGTCAGCAAAAAAGTTAGGAAAAAGTTTAAAAATTGTACAAATGTTAGTAACACGTCATCAGCTCAGAAACACGCAATGTCTGCTGGCGAAGGCACCAACATCTCATAGTCTTCTTCATCAAGCTTACAATATATCTTACTATTAAAAAATGCAAAGTATGCTGTGAGAAACAGCGAAAGTAGTCTATGTCTAGGAAAAATATAGAACTATAAAACAGGCACTATTTCCTCACAAACGTCTCGTGGCTGTAAATGCAAATATATTCAATAAATTCTACTTTATTACTTCATTAGCGCATCGTATTGTACTTTTAAGGCTTACAAAAATATAGATGAAAAAGTAAGCGCTATTATATATATATACGTATACATAAATACAAATACATGTGTTTAATAATATTAATTAACAATATTAGTATAAACCTGATTGTGTTGCCAGTTGGAGGTTACCCAATTCAATCGTTTCAGGGATAATTATCCTATGGACAGGTTTAATTTTTTTTTTATTCAGTGTCAATTTAAATTAAATATATGTCTTTTAATACATTTTTAGATTATTACAATTTTAAAAACATTTATCACTAATTTTTTATTTCTTGTGTACGCATGTAGATTTGTACTGAAGAACGGAATCCTTTTATTATAAGATCCTATATCCTATAAATAAATGTGAATGGTTGTTAAATATATATATGTATAAATAATAATAATTCACAATAAAACAAAGTATTTGTTTCACATGATGTATAAAAATATACCAGCTCATGATTCCAGACAGCTGGTGCCAAAGACAACGCTTTGAGATTACGAGTTTTGATATAATATATATACTACGTATATTGTGAATTAAAGAAAACTATATTAAAGTTAAATAATAATGTAAAATTAATCTACAAAATTAGTAAACAATATACAAAAAAATACTTATTCATAAGTAGTTTCAAACTGGCGGATCAAAGAAAATGATTTGGAGAATCGAAGTGACAGCTCTGATGGATGTTCATTATTATTGCAGAGCGCAAAAATTCGACATTAAACTTGACACTTAGAAGACACTTAGAACGGAGTGTTCGTCGCTGCGGAGGTATTTTTTTGTTTATTTCCATATATTCAGTTATTAAAACAGATCACTCAACACAACCCACGGCTTCACGAAGACATTGCATCTCAAGGCTGAATGTTAAGTGACTTATCTTAATGACGTGTTTTATAAAAAATATGTGGATAATGAGACGGCGGTGACTTCGTCATCATTTACTGACTCCACAGTCACACTAATTCATAGTAAACGAGAAAAGTATGACAATTAGTTTGGATGCTCCGTTGAAGTGGAGATGTAGTTCAGCGGTGGATGAAGTGTACAAACGATACCTCGGCAGCGACAGATGCAAACCGATCAGCGTCCGCAGCAGACAGCTTGGCAACAGCCCGCGTCTCTAGTATTGCATCACCTTGATGCCCTCCTCATTGCGGCAGGCGCGCAGCACCAGGTAGTAGCTGTTTACGCACAAGATGCAGTACGCAGTGATACCTGGAATCCCCATCGCCACTGATATTAGTACAAATATTCCAAAAACTAATAATAAAAAGGGAAATAATATATAAAGCTTTTGATTATTATTTTTTAAAATACATATGAAAAGTTAAAAAAAACATCTATAAGTAGGAAACCCACATATTAATAGTTACACAACTTATTCTATGTACTTCTCCAAGAATATAAAGTGAGCTGCTGTTTGTTCATGATAGAAATTCATTCAACAAATTTAGATAATTAAAGATCTAGTCTAAATCTTAGTAACAATATCCTTTAGAATGTACAGGGGTACAGCATCCAGCTGATAACGACGTAAAGAGTCAACAAGCAGACCCAGAGCTGGGAGGATTAAGTGGACACTTTTCGAGGTAGTATACTGTCCGTGTTGACCATGGGCTATTCCTTTTAACAACAAAGCAAGATCGGAAGCTCACCAAAGAACAGCACGCCCTCAAGGAACGCCAGGAACATGTCGGAGCCGGAGTAGTGCGGCTTGAAGGCGAGCGCGCAGACCAGCGCGTACACGAGCGCGGCCGCCCACAGCACGCACATCACCCACACGTACGCGCGCAGGCAGCTCGCGTTGCGCTGCACGCACGGACGCACACACACATATATATATACAACATAGTAATTATATATGTGCTTTTTTTTTAATCTCTTTATTGTATAATCCTTAACTAAGGTATTACAACAGGTGGGCTTAATGCCAGCAGGCATTCTCCACCAGACAACCTTTGGGGAGGTGAGATGTTGAGGTAGTTAGAAAGACTTGAGAATTTAATTCAATTATATAATTTGTATGTATAACTATCAATGAAATTAAACATAAAAAAAATTACATAGATGATATAATACATAGAATATATACATGCATAAATAGATAAGTAAACATATACGTACATAATAAATATAGTAACGTTACTTATGTATGAATGAGATGATTTCGGACCAGTTTTTTAAACAGTTGTTTCGTTGAAACATTTCAGATCTCTTCAGGTGAGGAGTTCCAGAGGAGTGTAGCCTGAACAGTAAATGAGTTCGCGTAGAATCCAAATACACGTTTTGGAATAGAGATCTTATTTCGAATAGAAGACCGAAGGAATCTAACATGGGACGATTAGAGATAAAGAAATTTATCTTTGAGATAAGAAGGAGAGGATGGAGTATTAAAGATAGAAAAGTGCTTTCTATAGAAAACGTGTAAAAGGTTACATGCTACAGTAACGCTAGCACATTATTATTTGACGACAGAGATAGATGTTATGGTGGTACCTACACAGTCTTCGGTAATCCTACCACCAGTGAATCTGTCCGCCAGTCTTCAACAGATAATGTACACAATCAGATAATATCGGCTACAAACCTTATTTTTTTTTAACGTTCCCCTGCGTGTTTTGGGTCAGGGTCTATGGGGTTACTTTATTTATGATCTTCCATCTTTATTTATTACTACATCTCCCAGATTTCTATCGTTTCATTCCATATTTCTTTCCAACAGTCGCTTCACGTTTACAATTTTTCAACTGTATCTTATTTATATTCTTTCTTTAACATTTTCCTTATTTTTCTCCTCTTTTTACATTGCACTTATTTGCTTCCTATTGAATTTATTTTCGTTTACATTAACAATTTTATTTAATAACTTTACCATTGGTTCTTTATCACTTTTACTTTCTTTTCCGCCCAATTCGTTTGCGGTTCTATTCATTTTAATTAACTTTTCGGCAACTTCTCTAGCATATTTGATGAAGATGGGGCGACTATTGTTGTCACTCATCAGAGAGACGATGCTACCTTCGCTGATCTTTGCGCCAAGTTCAATTTCGGCGTTAGCTTTTTTTTTCGGATGATGTCGATGCTTTCGGCCACTATTATGGCTGCGAAAGCTTCATCGGACCCTGAGCTCGCGGATCTGAACTCCGCGAGCTGAAAAGTGTATATATATAATATAAGGGAGAGGAGAGAGACGAGGGAAGAGGATTTGGGGAAGGAGGAAGAGGTGTGTCGGTGTTAGCTCTGTTTGCCTCAAATAAGGGACAGGAGGTGATTGCATGCGGCTACATACCTTGTGGGCTGCGATCAAGAGTAAGGCGGCGAGCGCGACGTGCACGACGCTGAATGCCGCCACCACGATCGCGGCGGTGGCCAGCCGCGAGTACACCAGGTCAGGGTCCTCGCCGGCTGCAGCCATGCTGCGCGCGCTGCCCGCCGCCGCCGAGCACACGCCCACGTTCACCAGCGACACCAGCTGAAACCGACAGCGCATCCATTACCAACACTCTCCGTCTCCTCTCTTAACACTGGAGCAGTGCTGACGAAGCTTATCAATTTACATATACACAAATACTAAGGCATATTACCAGGTGAATATAACCGATCAATTTCGTCCCCGCCTCGAGGCCCATACACCAGCAGAACGTAGTGATGTGAGGGATGGCCATCTTCGGATCTTGGACTTGTGCGCCGCTTTCACTGAAACAGCAAATACATGGATTAATTTATCGCTTCGAGAAAACGACGAGAGAAGCAAGGCGTTCACTTGATGATAAGTGATACGCTTGCCCATGACATAGCACTACATAGCGCTCTTCGCTTTTACCTCAGTAATTCCACTAGCATACAGCACCCTTCAAACCGGAACACAGCAATAATGACAGAAGGACTTCACTGACACTGCCTATATAGGAATAAGTTGAGAATGGTTATAACTTAAAGCTAGTCGAGTGCTCGAAGGTTCGAAGAAATAGTTTCCATACAAATTCCATCACATGGTAAGTAAAGTAACGTTATCATGGACTCCTGTACTCGCACAGTAAAAATACGGTACAAATAATGTCCATTGTAATTCTGTGACCTCGCTCCGTGTCGCAGCTGTGAATAAATTTTAAAAAACCTGTTGCCCGAACACTTTACGACTACTTAATACGAATGTGTGAGTGAGAGGAAAGTCTAGATCAAAAAGCATTTTACAAAACCTACATTATAAATTCTCTATCTACAGTAGCTGTTATATATACCACTAATATTTTCTATGTAAACTCCACCTGCCCGTCTGGTTGTGCGTCGATGGACCGAGCTGGACTGAACCGGCTTTCAGACACCGTGAGATGTGCTGCTACTAAATGAACACAACCTTTTTTGCGACAGACACAACTCAACTAACGCCCAAGTTACACACTGCAGCGATTATATTTTTATTTTAAAAGGAGTAACATGTTCTTTAATCGGATTCAAATAAAAAATGTTGACATCTATTTCATTAATCAATGACCCTGGTGTTGCCATAAATACCAATGTTTGTTTAGATATCTCCAACTTTCTAATCACTGATCAATGTCAAAAAAGGTAACTAAAACAATGTTTAATAGACCCTATTTCCAAAAAATTTCTCTCTCGTTAGAGTTCTATTCAACTGTAGTAATCTTGAAGAAACAGCGGACTACTTCTAGTTTATAACAAGGACTACCTTCCTCTCATGGCTTGCAGCCCGGCCGCATCTAGGATTTCTTTTTTTTCTCCAATACTATTTAATTACACTAGCTCATTGTGCGATACCTCTGTACACAACCCATCTAATTACTTTAAGTAGACCGACAACATCTATTACTAAGCTTAACAAAAACACAACTTGGCCATTTAATGTGGTCTTATCTTGAATACTGGATTTTATTGTATATATGAATGGAGCAATCACCTTCAATTTTATGTCTTAGTAGTTTCTTTTAGAAAATATATTTTTTTAAAATTTCGTTTATGGTTGATTTTTATCCACAAGTCGCAGAATTTCTGTTTATTATATTCTTACTATTTTCAAACAATAAACTTTATCTCATTGCGTGTCCTCTAGGTAATATTTTCTTAAAAATGGCATGTATATATTTAGGTTTTTTTATGTAACTAGTACAGCTCTTTCAATAGTGGACACAAGAATATGATGTATAATAAAAAAATATATAGTAACAGTAAAATGTATAGCAAAATATACCCCTGATTTACTATGATGATTGAGATACAAATTACTTTTGCCAGTAAAATCAATTTAAAAAAATTATTATTTGTTAGTGCAATTATTATTAGTTAATGCAATGAATGTATTTTTTAGGTTTACATATTATTTTTCACACAGACCTTTACTGTCTGCTATATATGGCTGACAGAGTTTAAGAAAAGGATGACTGATGTATGTATGATATATATATATATATATACACCACTTCCCAAAATTTACTGTGGTAAGGATCTTTAATTTTTGTCATTAACTAGAGTAAAATTAGGCTGATGAAACATAAACTATAACTAGAAAACTTGAACAAACTCATTTTTAACTAAAACGAATGATATTATAATGATTCAAGGCCACATTCCCTGTTGCTAAGTAATAAGTCTTGGCCACTATAGAGGTTGTGCCAAAAATTTACTAAATCAGTCTGACATCAATGTGGATGCAATGGCAAAATTTAGATTCCTTACATTGTACAATGATAAGATTAATATCAACCATTAAAATTACAAATCATCTACCATAGTTTATTAGGCTAATATTTATAATTTTACTTTAAATATCATACCTATGTTGTTCTTTACTTTTTCCACTTGTTACCTTAGAGGAATATTTAAAAACTAGTATCAACTCAACAACAAGTACAACTTATATACAATCTATATTAATGTAGAATTTATTAATAAACACTCAGAACACGGTAAATGTTTTCATAAAATATTATAAATTGATTATTTCCATTGATAGCCAGATCAATACATTACAGAAAAAAAGTACAATAATAATATCCTTTTTACTCAAATTTTAATTGACAGTATTACTGTTTAAATTTATTGTTAAAGTATATAGTTAATACTCTACTAAGATTCTATATGGATAAACAATAATCTTGTTAAATAATAACCTTAATACAAGTATAGAAGCAATAAAATGTTATTGTATTAATTGCTATGTAAACAAATAGAATTACATTAAAATTTATTCGTTATCAACATTAAACAATTATAACAGAAATATAGACATACCTGTAAATATTTATTTAATAAGAGCCGAGCAATCGCGCGCGGGTCATGCAATAACAACCGTTTTATTTTTAACACAAATAATTAATTCAACGCGCAAATACGTACAGACAAACTGAAACTCAACATTCCGTTTAGCGAAGGAGATAAAATATTGAACAGAATACAACAGATAAAGACAAAAGATATTTGTAGAAGATGAAAAAAATACGTCATCGCCGTTTGACGTTTATGATCAATACCTGCGTTCCGTTTCACGTTTCTAACTTTTATTCCTGACGTGATCATCTTCTCTATTTTTGATTAATCTTTTACACTTTTTTTGTACATTTTTAATTTTTACAATTGATTATTAAATTAATAGAATGTTTTTACATAAAGTTTACACATCAAATAAAATTGTTTTACCGTTGCAATAGCAGAAGTTATTTTCAGTGTTTTGAAAAAATGTATGAATAAATAAATTATGGTTTTTTTTCGACTAGAATTTGGTCTATATTGGTTCATGTACAGTACAGTGCAGTGGATTACAGTAAAGTATACTGTATCAGTATAGTACATACATCTGACACCATTTGACAATGGTTTGACATAACTTAAAATATGGATTTGAAAAGAATTTGAAATTTACTAATTAATTACTTTGCCGCTTTATGAAAGACATAAATGAAGTTAATATATAATTAAGGGAACAAAAAAAATAAAATTCTACGAAAGACTAGGCGGTATGGTCGAAAGACCATAGCCTGCGCCTTGAGCCAAAAGGAAAAAAAAATCTGTATAGTACAGGGTCCGGAGGAAATCGCTGATAGCAATAAGGCCGCCCTTGCCCACATTTGATTTAATCGATCATCCAATTAAAAAATATTAATATCTCAACTTCCAATTTACATCAAAATAAAATATTGTTTTCAACTAAATTATTTTATTAAAAATAAATTATACAAAGTATTTACACATTTCTAGAACTTTTCATACATTCGCAAAGTCTTCACCGACACGAATTGCAAGAAACCTTTTTTAAAACTTTCATATTTTATAATAATCGTGTAATACTTGTAATGGTATTAAAATTAAAATAAATTCAAACCTCTTTGAAGTCATATATTTTGCGGCAATAAATCTCGATGTCTAGCTGTGTATATTGAGAAATCCAGAATAATCCTAATCCTAAAAGTTACAAATATAGTTCTTAAACTAAAATAACTTATACTTCAGGTTCTGATGTCCTCACTGATTTATAAACTCGCACTGAATGCTGAAATCTTTTCTCGTCCTCCTCGTACATGATTTGCTTGTGCCGACTGTGGACTATAACTATACAATACACTGATACACCTGGAACAAAATAACTTTTCATTTAAATAAATAAATTAAAAAAATTACAAAAAGGTTTTTATTTTTTATACCACATCCATTAAAAAAGACACTTTATCCGTTATTAATTATTTTGGTTTTTGTGTCCTTTTAAACTACTGAACTCAGAGGTTTGCCTTTTTTTTAGTTAAATTTTGAGGTATTAATTTTCTTTTTTGTCATTTATCTGTGTTTGAAAAAAGCAGCATTTAAACGAGAGAAGGTTTACACGAAGCTTTTTAAATCGAATTTTTATTTATATATATATATATATA
>DWLS01001636.1:0-20878 GCA_018246255.1 Pachliopta kotzebuea | reverse complement strand
CTGAAACTGTTTGATTGATACTTTACGAGAAATTTATCACTACAGCCATCTACCGAAAAAATAATGGATTTCTTTTTCCCCAACCATATATGAAGAACAAAAAATATAAAGTCACTTAGCTGCAAACAAAACAATGTTGAATCTGTAAGACATACACACTAACACAACATTTTTTGAAAAAGTATTGCACATTAAATATGGAAGATAAAGGATTGATGTCCTCCAATAAATTTATTAGATTTTTCTGTTAGTGCAGTATAACAACAATTAAGAAAAATAAGTATAACAAGCTCAAAGCAAATATCAAAAGTACACAACAACACTACACTGTCCACAATATATTTCATTAGGTTCACATACCATATATCTCTTCTCTTTAGCTATACTCAGAACATCCGCAAGAACACTCACTTCTGTAAGAGCATTTCTCAACTTATTTCTCACAGAATCCCATGGCCATAAACTGGACTGATAACCAGGTTCTTTCTCATCTTCCGATTTTACCTCCACATTACTTTCACCCTCCTTTTTAATATTACAGAACTCATCTTCTGTTTTAGAAAAATCAATCTTTTGTGCTAACCTGGCCAAGTTTTCTGACATTGAAAGCGGTCTGAAATTAATTAATTTTTAATGTTCATACTTTACCAAAAAGGGTTTAAAAATATTCTGTATCGATAACAATTATACTCACGCTTGATATATTTCTTGTCCATCATAAGTTATTTCTTGTATTTGATTTTCAATAGGTGCCTCAATAGATATATTTACTGAATTTGCCATTTTATCTTCAAAATAATTCAGATTCAAAAGCTCATTATCGTTTTCAATTTATATTTCAATGGGTCAACACGCGTTATAAAAGTTAATAATTAATTACCACCCTGACTAGAAAATATAAACATATTGCCTGTATAAATGGTATAATAAAGCTTTTAGTAAAAGTGTTATGAAATACGAAATATAAAATATTAACTTCTATATCATTTATTTGACAACTGATTTTTTTTTGTTTCAATGTATCAATCATTATGTCAGTGTTTTGGAACATTCAACTATTAACAAAATCTTAATAAATTCGTGTACCCATGTTTCTATTTGTTATAAAAGTATTACCTTACAAAATATTTTAAGTTTTACAGATTTTGTTTTATTACATTTTAAATTCCCTCATAATTACAATAAAAAATCAGGTGTTATAAACTCAACTAGTTATTTTTTAATTAGATTTTTGTACAGATGATTAATATTTTAGGAATAAAATCCCTATTTAGTTACAAATAATACAATTCCCGATAAAACCAGTTCCAGCTTATGTAATTTATACTTCATGTGTATAAATTATGTAGTTTATCTGTGTACGGCTATGGCCCCAACCAATGGTTGTCATAAACTGTCTCTATCGAGCGGTATTTTGTCATGAAAATAGTAACAAAGTACGTGAATTCGATTCGAAATGACATGAATTGATAATTCTGAATCAACATATCATTTCATGACTTATAAAATTACGTGATATTGAATATACTATTGGTTTCTACAAAAACAAAATGACGGATCGTTCTATAGCGGTAAGTGACGCTTTTAAAAGTAAAACAACAAAATACGACATATTTATTCGAGCGAAATAACTTCAAGTTCTCATCTCGAAGAATTTTATTAATAATATATCTAACGACTAATAGCAATCGGCACACTGCAAAATAAAAAAGTAAAAATCAGGAGAATGTAACATTTTTAAGTTATATAATGAAGTACTAAAATAAAACTCTTTGTATTAAAAGAAATAGGTCTCTTGTAATGTACTGAAAACATAATCATGCAGTTTTTTCAATTTTAAACATATTGATATCAATAAAAAATCTTTTTATGCCCTATACATAATCCATAAAAAATACATAAAAGTTAAATATACTCATAAATAACGAGATTGTTATACTATTTTTAATATATAAATGATTTCCTCTATAGATTTGTTATTTAAAAGTAATTTAGTTCTTTAAATATAATGATCGTGCATTTATTTATTAATTAAATATTAATCATTACAACATATAATAAGAAAGTGATATCCGAATATATATTTATTTTATTTCCAGTCCAGGCCCAGTCTTGAACAAGTTATGGCCATTGTGGATTTTATGGAGAAACATCCTGCGCTCGCGCTGGGTCAGATGAGGGGACTAGAGAAACGTGACGAGTGCAAAAAGCTCTGGTTAAGGCTTACAAGGATTGTTAATAACCTTGAAGGGCCCGATCGACCTCTGAAGTCTTGGGTTAAAGTAGATATAATTATTTATTACATTATCACTTCCGAAATTATGATAATTTACCATCAACTACATTGTTTACATAGGTTTTAAACTATCTATTACGTTAATTTTAATTTATTTGACATTTTTCAGTATTGGGCGGACAAAAAATCTACCATACGGTCGAAAGTACAATCGAGTGGTGGCGACCCTAACACTTTAAGTTCTAATATAGAAAAAAAAATATGGGATCTGTTCCTGGCGTTTGATTCATCAAGTAAGTTTCTTAATTTGCTTTAGTTTCTTAAGTAGTGTATATGTTTAAAGAAACGAGAAAGGTTTTCACCTGGTGGTAATGGAATCGCCTGCTCATAATTATTAGGATGTGGTCAGAGGAAACAGAAGGTGTTACGTATACGCCCTAGTAATTATTTTTTTTCGCTCTCACTTTTACGGGCGTTACTGATTACTTACCAATAACATGTATACCACTCGCCGGTTTGACTCCATTCGCCACCAACTTCTAAAATTAAGTAACTATTTCCAGAAGATAGAAGTTCCGTGAAGCAGGAGTCACATTACACGGATGAATCTTTTTTTAACGAGGACAATATTGACCAGAATCATGTGGACAGCGAACCGGTCCTTGCTTTTGAAGAGCCCATATTGGATTTGGAGGAACGACAGATGCTCGTGATGGAGAAATTGGTATTCTTTTGTAATTTATGTTTGACTTCACTTAGTGTTGAGTGGTAATGAGGTTGTGGATGGTTAAGCGTGCCGGCTCTCATGTGTTTATAATTGGAACATGGAAATGAAAAAGCAGATAAATATATGAGTATGGTAACAATTCAGGTTTCTAAAACATCTTACCACCAACCAAATTTTCGTGTGGCCTCAGAATTGAACCAGAGATTTCCATGTTTGAGGGCAAACTTTAAAACATCTTAAACAAGTTTACCGCAGACGTAGGTGGCGCTTAGAACAGTTAGGTTTCTGGGAGTGGGGTGTTTTTGATTTACATTTTAATTTAACAGGTAAAAGTAATGGCTGACCAGGCGAACGCCATGGGTCAGATGGCTCGCGCTTCCCATGTCAACGCACAAGCAATGGAGCGACTGGCAGAAGCGTCACAGATACAGGTTTATATTAAATAAATACCACCTCTTTTTTCGCGGTATAAATCAGGGGTTCTATGCAATTAGGTATTATCATAATCATCATCATTATCATCAACAGCCTATAGCAGTCCACTGTTGGACATAATCTTTCCTAGGGAACTCTATTTAGGTATTATTTACAAATGTGAATCGAATGATTAAAAAATATATATAATTTTCTTTTAGTATACCAAAGAAACTATCTAAAAATGGCTTAGTTGAACATGTACAAACAGGTTTTAATTTCTTTTATGAAAATATTTGTATGTTTAACGTTAAAAATAGAGATAAAATTTTTGTAATTTGTTGGTATCAAAAAACTAGCCTGCATTATTTTCTATCGTCTCGTAGTAGCCCTGAATTGTACATCCACGGCTAAAAGAAAGGATATCTATACATAATTGTTATAACCTTGTGTATCCCGCTTGGGCAGCGGTTTCACACAATTGAGGTTATTTGTTTAATTTATTTTCTATTTAATAGTAATTTGATTAAATTCTTAAAAAATAAATTCAGTTATTAATTTTCCAGGCACGGGCAATAGAAAGGTTAGCGACGTCCTTCGAAGCAATCGGCGCGTCCGCGCACGATGTAAGAAACGCCATAGTCGACATCGATTCGACTATGAAAAGGCTCTACAGCACCTCGACGACGTAGCACAGGTATTAGTAGTCCGTGGCGTCACGGGCTAGCAACTGGGTTGTCATATAAAGAAATTTTTAACATTTGTTACAATTTGGTAGTAATATATTATTACTACCAAATTATATTATAACGACAATGATTAGTAGTGATAATGTCGTTGGGACATAATTCAATTACTAGTAATGTATTAAAAAAATAAACATGAAAGCTTTGGTGTTATACTTTGAATTTACCATTTTAAGTTATCTGTATCTTTTTAAGAAAGGACGATTTTTTTTAATATATTGATAGGATATTGCCATGTTTTTGAGAATAATAAATTTTGTGTCATCACAGTGGGATCAGTATCATCCTATAATAAATGTATTGGTAAAAAGTGCTATATAATATAATTTATTGTGATTGTAGTATTATTAAGCTAATCTGTGAATATGTACAAAATGTTTTAAATTTAATAAAAATCTTTTTATACTCACCATTGTTTATTATCTTAAACCTACAAATTATTTAAATCTACAATTTTTTTTCTTTCTTTTTCTACATTCATGATTAAGAAAATGATGTTGATGAGAAATTAAAATTACGTATACCGTATAGTAGTAAAAAAATACATAGCAAACTTATATTACACATTTATTGTCGTCTGCGATTTTCTAACACTAGATCTGAATTTCACTTGGTGTTAAGTGACAACGTATCTAAAAACTGTGAAGAGTGAACGCCGAGAATGATTTTGTTCTCTTACGTTGATAACGGGAACAAAAATATTGTGGTAGATTACAAAATGAAGATAGTATGTGTCCCGGCTGATTCGAAGAAAACCTCGCCACTTATCAAACTTCACATGTTTACGTGCAACAGGAACCGGGTTTCTAATATAAAGCAATCTGTGTTCTCTTCAGCCACGAATGCAGTTAAAACGTATTTTTATGATTTAAAGCAAAAAAATAGAGAAAAAATGAAGGTTTGGACGAAAGTACAAACTTTAATTTTTTCTCTATTTTATTGACAAGAATAAAGTTAAATTTTTTTTTAAAAAATATTAAAAAGTTTGTGAACTATATGACATTTGTAATTTCTGGCTCAGTGCGCTATTTTCCTTTACCTTTGTTAACAAGAAAAAAAAAAACAATATCTTAACGTATATTTATTTCATTATCGTAATACCAATTCTATTTCAAATATGTCGTCATATACGAATTGATAATGTGAAACAACACAAACTTATTATAATCATTTAGCTATAACTAACGAAAACTTATAACAAAATCTTTGATACTAAATTTGTACAACTAGCAAACTATGAATATTCGTCGTATTCAATAAATGCAGACAAGTTAGAGTTGGGTTTAGCTTAAAGCTATAAGTAATACATCTGGCTCTGTTTATGATTCTATACTTTTGTTCTTGATCACCAGAAATATAGTAAATTTTTTTGACTACTCCAAGTTTCATTTCACTGGTAATAGTTTTATAATATAAATTAAAAACTTATAAAAACTGCACTTTATAAACAAAATCTTTAATGTTTAATGATTTGGAGAAGAACATGTTATTTTCAAAACATGTAATATGTTTTTTCATATAAGAAAAGAAATGTGCAACTCATTCATCTAAAAGAATAATCCAGTACGAAATCCGTTTAGCAGTTTATAAGTAGTAACTCCACAACCAGACACTAAGCTATATTATTGTTTTTTATTTATTATATTTATCGACATGGTTTATTTTATTTTTGTTTATTTTCTACTGGGTAGCCCATCACATTTCTCCAGAATGCCCACAAGATTAAAGCCATTTGCTTATCTGTTTTAAAGTTACACAATAACATTTTTAAAATAAATCAAACTTGCTTTAAACTTATGTCCTTCTTTATAAGGGCATTTATGTAATTGACTACAGCTTTCTTTACACTGGTACATAGTATACTAATGACAATTTACTACACAGGAGATGTGCTTAGTTTTAAGTACAACGTCATACTCTTTGGTAATCTGGTTTGAGACCTTCAGTTCCTTTACCGAACGGGGATTCCGCGTTGGTTGAACAGAAGAAGTTGCCCCTCGCTCTGAAATATTTATTAAAATATATAAAACATAAATAGCAGTGGATATTGATATCTGTGCAGAACGGATCAAAAGACAGGTCTACGAAAATGCGTAAAATCCCCACTAGTTCTAACACCCACGCCGACGAGTCGGCGGGAATAAAAGACGTGTGAGTTGAGTTGGTAATTAAGTTGACAGTGAGTGAGTTTAATTCGTGGAAACAGTTTGTAACAAGAGTTGGTGGGAAGAATTTATGGGAAGCCAGTGGGAAGATCTAAGAAGACCTATAAGAAGAAATTTGCGACAGAATGACTACCTTATTTGTTGTGATTTTCATTACAATAATTTTTGATTATTGTTTCTAGGCATTTTCCCTTCGCAATCCCAGCATCCCTCACAATATCAATGGTGGAGAGTAACGCCCAGCCAGAAGAATGATAGTGGTAATATGTAAGACATAGCTATCTTCTACTAACGAGTCTTCGGCTACTTTGGCCATATTGCACGGAGGCAACCGCGCAATCTATTGGTTGACACGGTCATTCAGGTCAGGGAAGTCGTTTTAGGAGTCAATACCTATCTTCTGCTAGCTCGAGGGTAGCTTGTGAAGTAGTTGGAAGGTTCCTGTTATGAGTAGATCTCTCTTGTCGGAAACTTTAGTATCATTACACGACGAGGTGCTAAAAGGTACTGCTGGCTTTATTCTCCGTGATAAAGACACATAGCTGAGTGTCAGTTTATTTCAGTATAAAATAATAAGTATTATACCTCGTGTTGATCAGGTCTCCGATGTATATGGTAAAATTGCTGCGAGTGTAGTCGGCCAGCCAATCTTGGTAGCTGTTCGAGTGCACGGCCAGGATGTTTGTGCCAGTGAGTACAGCTTCCACAACGTACTGCCACGAGCGATCGTGAGAGCAAAGATCTGAATAAAATAAAATAGCATGTAAGAAAAACCTATAAAGAAAACCAGGAATATAACGCATCTTCTTTTAATGGTTTTATGTACAACTGTTATTTTTTCAACAAAAAATATTTTAAAAACCACAAATCGTTTGCTAAATTTTTTTCGGCGTTAAACTAATGAATCCTTTTTTATTTAGGGTTTAAAAGAAACATGGTGGCCTCCAGTTCGCGAGGTTATTTTGTACTCTGTTTTAACTGAACCGTGCGAAAGTAACAAAAAATCGCGCAATCTATATATTTAATCTAAATAATTGTTTAGTGCAATTATAATGCATATTTAAGCATATTTTAATTAATTTAATATTTTAATTACACTTTGTTACTCACTATAAAATTAAATACTTTTAATACATAAAAATACAATGGCTTTGTGGCAATAACCTCTAACATTTGGATTTAATAAAATATACAATTAACTTTGAATTATTTTATACTCAAACTATGTATTGAGGATAATTATTTCGTGTTTATTATTGCTGGACATAGGCCCCATCTGGTACCATCAGTATGGAATTCTTTAATTCTACACTGATAGTACCACTGCTGCTAGCTGCCTCACATTCAACGACTTCACTCGAACTTCGCCAGTTCGACAGTTTGCCTAGAAAGTCTTTTAGGATTTCATTTACAGGTACACGGTCGTCACTCGAGAATAATGCTACTCCATCAGCCGTAGGGCCCTCAAACTAGCTTTGACCCTGCCTATCATCAAAGTTTAGGAATCCTTTGGGTTCTGTCGGTGATGTTATTGGATCTCGTGTTTTTTGATTTGGATTATTTACAATTTGTATTTTAATTAAAATGTCATCTCCGCCAAAATCTTTGGAAAGGCCTATGTCCAGTAGAGGACGCCTTCCGGCGATGAATTAAGTCTTACCACCACGACTAAACGTCTCCTGCGGTGTTTTAGGACAACCGGGCTGCTTGGACTTCTGTCCGTAGTAGTTAGGCCACACGTCCACTGTTCCCGTCGATTTACTGGTTCCGTAATTACCGGAGTCTGTGTGGATGATGACGACGAACCTCGCGCACGTGCGGTCCAGTTGTGTGAAGAAAGCAAACGTTCCCTCAAATAACGCGCGTGCCGGGTCTAGACCGGTTATCCTGAAAATTTTAAGAAACCCAGAAGTTTTTTATTGCATACGAATGTTTAAATTTTGGCTTCATCGTCAGTAGTTACTTTTATACGTGATCAGAAAAAATCTACTCTTCGCTGCGGGCAATTGTTTTTAAATGAAAAGCTACTCTCAATGACTGATGATGAAATGAAGTACTTTAATTTTTTTTTCTTTTGTAAATTCTTATGTCAATAACCTGTTACAAATTATTTATTAGCTGCTGAATTTACACATTTTTAAAATGTCTTTATGACTTTTATAACAAAGGAAATGATCTTTTACATCATCGGTGTTATTATCAGCCAGTAGACGTCCTCTGCTAAGCAAACGCTCTTACAAGCCTTATTCAAAGAAAATCTACCCTTCTTTTGGTAAAATATAATAATACCTGCTGACTACTTTTCCCCTTTCTCTAGTCCACCGTCCTGCGTATCCCATGAGGTGAGCTCCCAATGAGTGTCCCATCAAATGTACGTCGTTCAAATCGATTCCAGCACCGGACAGTGTTAGCAATGCTTTACCAAGCAGTGCCCCTATCTGAAATAAAATATAGCTTTGACGTCAGTAAATTTTACTGTAGTTAATCTTTACTAGGGTAACGACCTCAACCATCTTAAGTGTTTTAAAGCGATTAACGTGTTATAGCGTTATTTATCTTAACTAGCGCTTTATTGTTATTGTCCTCAGCACTACATTGTCAGAATTGCATCACTATAAGATTAAAATAAAAAAATCACTGCATTGTCTTTAAAGCCGAAATTTTGCAATGTTTGCGGAACTCGGTAAATTTTTATTATAGACAATATTATCTGGTTACTCTTTACTTATAAATAGTCATACCTTTTTAGCGTACGGAGCAGCCGATGTTGCGTAACTGAGTTGAAATCCCAGTATACCACTCCTGGCTTCTTCCTGCCAGTCTAAAAGAATAAAATTCCTTTTCTTCTTCGTTAAGTAGGCGGTCATGACTGCCGTTGTTGCAGGTCCATCGACTCGACCTTGGTAGCCAAATGTGTAGATGACTGTAGGTCGAGAACGATCCAAACACGAGGAGTGAGCGATGGGTAGTGGATTATCTAAAGGTGTAACTAAATACTCCGATAGAGACCTAGTAAATTAACAAAAGGGAAATACATTGATTATCCCGAATTTAGGTTCATATATTACTTGCTAAAATTGAATGTCTTACGCTACATAAGGATCAGACCAAAATCAACGCCTGTAGTTATATGGTAAGGACATCATTACATCTACTCAATACCACAAAATTTTAAATCCTTAGCCCTTGTATATTATGTATAAATGAAAAATATAACGTCCAACTGTTACGTCAAGAGTTACACGTCACTTTAAATCGTCAGTATTTTTTTAAACGATTTCTCAAAAATAATGTCCACAGACGTTGCTTTAAATGTGCATTACATAACAATTGTATTATAATAAATTTATTCAGTTCGCAGTTACTTGTACAGTGAAAATAAAATGCGTTTGTAAAGTTAACCAATATCTAAATTTTGTTTGATATTCTTTTCGGTAATATTCACTCCACATATCCTAGCTCTTATATTTTGAGAGCTCGTAGGTGGGAGGTTGAGAGAGAGACTATATGGGTAGTTCGTAACCTGACGAGTTTTAAAACCAACTAAACTTTATAATAATTGATAATAAATTGTCCGAATATTAAGCCAAGTCTCTCCGTGCTACTTGGCAGGTCGTTAGATAATAAATTAAGTTTCCGACAAACAAACACTTAGAAACAAAACGAATTATATAAACAAAATCACTCTTTCTTATTTTTCTCCGCAGAAGTTCATTGTCTTGTTTTCCATATAAATAGTACCTTTAATGTTCGTCAATTCTCTAAGATAGTCTAAGGTGTAAGCTAAAATAAAAATTCGGTATAAAAAAACCGACTAAAAAACCTTATTGGTTAAAAAAGTTGTATTCGTTACTTTACTGAAGCATCTGTTAAACAAACACTAAGGGTGTGATTTGATTGACCTTAGTACTCACTCATCCATTGCTCACGGTTATTTAGAAAATAATTCAGATTTTAAAACTACGGGCCCTAGCTTTATCATCAGCATCATCCGATTTACGTCGACTGTTGGACATAGACCTCACCCAATAATGCAGGAATTTGCACCATCTTCCAATACGCTAGCCCTTTGCGGGTTGGTGGGGAGCCAGAGCCTCGTTTGTTGATGAGCAGGGTGCACCACGAATAAGTGAGATTGGCTTGGGTTTCGTGAGTTGTGTGGCCCCTCTTACACCCCTATTAATATTCTGAGCTAATGTTTTAAAACACAAGACATTCAATCAACTATTTGCCCTGGGTATCCTCCAATATATAAAGAAAAATGGGTCTAAACTTCTTTAGTAATTAATGCGACTTTCTCTAAATAATACTAATTTTGAATTTAATTTTAAATTCTATCTGAATTGTTTCGGGTACTACGAAGTATTTAGATAGTTTACTAAACAGCTATTGCGTGAACACATTAAATCATTAGAAAACTCGATTTGTTTGACGTAAACAAAGAACGGGTTTGATGGCGCGATGGACGAATCCGTAACACGAGGAAAGCGACCAGAACGACGATTATGTATGGCCAATGCGTGCTTTACGTAATTATGATGTCCTCGTAATCTACTTAACTGGGACCTTGGCAATATTATCCATAATTTAGAAACGTTATATCTTATGACATCCTGACGATGAGGCCAAAACAAACCTCAAATGTCTTACAATTATAATTAGCATTTCCTTTATGAGTACCACAATATAATGATAGTATTTATTATGCGTTATCACTTATGTTTAATTTTATACGAGGTTTTATATTTTTTTCTTCTTCATCAGGAAATCCTACATTGGGTTCTCTTCCGTTGCATTTGGAGCAGACGAATTATGCCAACCTTTTACCAGCTAAAATACTACGGTGTCAATCTTAAGGTTTTTAGTCGTATGCAACACTGGTGTATTAAAATGCCATACCTAACAGCAATGATACCGAAGACAAAGAACTCCTCTGTCCAGAATAATCTGGCTTCTATGTAATAAACTATAACAATACGGGGTTTGCTGATAGCTATAGAATTTAACAATACATTCACGAAAGCAGTAACGATATAAATAAATAATAACAAAATAATAAAACTATATTATAACATTATTTAATAATGAAAACAAACCAGACAACATTTTTTAAAACATTTGCATTCTGGTCCAACATCCAAAAAGCGGCTCCCATAATGTGAAATTTGACTTTCACTTAATGAAAGACATCTGTTATCTCAACAAACATTCGTCAAAACTTCAGTCAACAGACAATTTTGTTTACGTATACATTTTTATCGTCAAATTTACATATTTGCTGATAACATCACTGCATTATTTGTTTTATCTTAATAATTTTAGAGGAAAGTTGTATTGATATTATTTTTTAAGCCATTCAAGGCATGAGAAAAATGTGCTAGTAGCTTTAGGGTACACGCTGTTAAGGCTCGTTGCCACAGTAATTTGACTAGGTACAACGGCCCGCAAAGTGGAAAACAGTAATGTATGCACCCTGGTTTTGCTGCCATACAATAGAATCGTGTCTAATCTCTCAATCACCACAAGACCATTTTATGATATTCTTCTTTCTTTCTTTTTCTTCTGGTATAGATTAAACCCATGAGTTTCACAGGCATCTTTCTATCGCCGGCAAGACCAGTCACTTCTCATCAATTTAGGCATGCGGTGGCTATTCGATGCAGGATGTTGCATTCTATGTTCGCAAAGCTATGCATCTTATTACCCAGATACTTGTATTGATTGCACTTGGTGATAAGTTGTTCATCGATGGGGATTGGACTATTGTTACTTGGGTCTGGGTCCTTCAAAGGCATGCACCGGGGTTTAACAATACCCATTGCTAGGCCACCTGTCTGTAAATGATGTTTTCAACACCAAAGTTTTTCTTGTGACTCAATTTGACTTTCGGTGCAGATAGCAACATCGTCTGCATAGAAGAAGGTACTGGACTTTTTCAGTAAGTGAATCTAAAATCAAGCAAAGCAGATTTGGACTCAGTACCGAGTCTTAGCGTAAGCTTTCTGTGACTGCTATTGATTTTGTTACATCTGATAAAATCTGCATCATTGATCTTATTCCTTTGTACATGTCAACTATAATGTTCCATTGTTTCGGTTCTTCTTCTTGCAAAGACTTCACCAGATCGTGCATCGCGAAACTCATTCAAATGCCTTTTCTATGTCTAAGAAGGCGACATGTAACGATAAGCACTATGCGCGATACTCTTCAGCAATTGTGTTTATAGCAAAGAAGGGATCGATGGTTGAAAATCCAGGTACGATTGTCAACTTAATTTGAATATAAAAATCTGTTAGTGTAATATATTTTATATTTATATTATTATACTCAAATATATCACAGGTCCCGTACTAAACACAGCGTGCATCCTCGTCTAATTGAAAGTGTGAATTAATCTGGCAACGCACCAGTGGTGCCTCCGGTAATGCAAGTGTTTAGAGACTACGGTAACTGCTTACCATCAAACAGGCCGTATGCTTGTTTGTCACCTTAGTGGTATAAAAAAAATATGGCCCATGAAGCAACCATGTGTAAAGAACTTAATAAATATTAACTGCTTATGTCAAATGGTGCAGTTAGAATGGTAAGCTTTATCTTTTATAGTGAATATATGGTAAAAAAGCTATATTATAAAATCGAATCATTTCGTAACATATTCGATTGGTTCACATGGGGAATCTAAATTGTTAATAACATGAATGGAATTTAAATTCTATTCTATCAATAAAGTTACGCAGCTTCGGATATTTACATTATTTCGTTTTAGTTTATTAGGTTATTACTTATTTAACTGATACGTTGGTAAAGACGATGGTTTTCAGTTATATTTAGAGAAAGTGCTAATAGAAACATAATTCGCGCAAGATAAGAGATGAGATAACGAGTCGTTTTTTATCGCAATATTTCAATTTCTCCATTTATATATATATAAAAAGAATAATGACAGAGAAAAAATGGCGCGATAACAAATTAATTAGAAAATTTGTAAAAATAAACAGACTTTGAAATCATACAATAAATTATTTGAGATAAAAATTAGCAATTTGACTTTTTGATTTTGATTTGAATGTAACGACTTAATATTACTGCTATGCTCACTAACAGATTATTATAGAAGATTTGCACGAGTTAAAGAAATTTAAACAGTATATATCTAAACTACTTCTAAACGATTTCTTAGCTCAATCGATTTAGTGTAATATATTTATTTATGTTTAAATAAACTTACTCATTATAGCACCTCAACCAGGCTGCTCGATTGTATTTAAATGTACCTGAAACATCCACAGCTTACATATAAATTGGCCTAATTTTAAATTTGTGCTATTTGTTTTAAAAAACATTGTGTTAAAAACCGTGATTTTTATATTGTATATTCTTATCATCTATAATAACGAAAACACTTGGGATATTGAAATATGGGCTACATGAATAAACGATGGTAGGAGGATCGTTGGTCTTCTACAATTTCATCATCATAATCTTAATCTCAATAAACTGATGTCCACAGCTGGACATAACTTTATATTATTTCATGTTTAGAGTTTATTATGCTTCTTAGGTTAATGAAATTATTACTTTATCCGAAATTACGTAAGTTATGATAAAATATAATTAAACTTAAGGCAACAGAAGAACGCATTACCAAATTAAGTTATTGTGTAAAAATAAATGTGTAACTAAAAATATAAAAACAAAATGGGAAACATGTTAAATACATTACATATTTTGATTATCAACTAGTTATGACTAACACCAGCCAAAATTATATTAAAAAAATGAATATAGGAAAATTGATAAAAACATACCTAAAATAGTTAAGATGAACCATAACTTTTTTAAGTGTCGTTCGTACATTTTTCGTATAAACTGCACTTTAGTATAATATTGTAGTAAATTACTAAAGTATTTAAGGGTAGGTCTACACTTTGGTGTATATGGCACTATTTTTTTTCTAACTCCGCACAAACGCGCGTTTCGCGCACCGGCATTTGACTGAAGCGGTTAAATAATAACAACGGTGTAGTTTTGTAGCGAACCGCTGCTGGTATACACGCATGTCCCTCATTCGATGCAATTGTATGTTAATCCTCGTAGCGCTTCCTCGATCCTCTTTTGTGTCATCGGTTAAATTGCATTTTAAATTTTATGACAAATCATCGAGTTTCAGGTCACAATGAAAATTGTAGAAGGCCAAAATCTGTTTTTTTATTTAGATACTTGATCATTAGCAAAGTTATTTAATTGGCGAACTTACGTAACGTGTGAGAAATTCATCTAATAGTGATACGATTGTCCATGACAACGTAGCACTGATTAAGATGGTAATAATAAGATTTTAAGTCTCGTTGCCCGAGTAAGTTTATCAGCTACAACGCCATTTATCACAGACTAAAATATTCACGCTACTGTTTTGGCTGCAGGAGTAGACGCTGTGGTATCTCCTTATACAAACAATATTAACAGAGGCCTGTGACCAGTAAATTAAAATGTATATTTTGACATAAAGAAATATATTTTTGTATATATGATATGTTTTATGAGCACATATAAGCAGTTGCTTCAATCACTGTTGAAAGCGTTAAGTATATTTGTTACGCTTTTAATATTCATATAAATTTATATAAGAAACATCTAATGCTAAATATTGGGAGATGGTAAGTGTTATGGTAAACTATCATCGTCGTCCGTAGCTGCAGTATCTAAAGATATATTAGATTTATATATAAAACGGTTAAGGCCTTCAATGCCATATAACCTTAACCCAACTATGATCAGTTTTTTTATTGTCCTATAAGTAACTTAGGTTTCTTAGCCGTGAAATTTTAATTAAATTTAATAACATAGTTAGTAATTGATATTGGTTGTTGTGGTGACGATTGACATGCGACTGTTGAACAGTAATGTAGTTAACAATGAATCAGAGTATTGAGACTGTGTACACGCTCGTGTTAGATATATGATAAATAATTACTTATACTTATTGGTAGTAGATCTGCTACAGGAGACTGTCTATTGCAGTCGACAAACTGTACAGTGCAAACATTACTGTGTTTCAGTTTGAACGGTGCTGTATGTTAATGAAATTACTGAGATTAAGGAGCTGTGTATACCATATTAACCAAAGCCACGGTGTTAAAGGCAAGTGTATCACTTACCATCGTTCACTTGCTCGTCTCTAGTCAAATAAAAAATAATCATCATTTCTATTTACTCTTGTCGAATACAGAATGAAGATATGATGTAAATAGTATTGATAACACTTGTGTAGTAAGTTTACACCTTTATTAAACATCACCGAAAACAATATCATTGTATACTATAGCACAGTAATATTCGTACAATAGCAAGCAATTAGTTTTAAAGTCCGTCCTTCTTACTTTGCTTTATGCCGCATTAGTGAAAACAAAAAATGACCTCACACACGAGAAAAATAATTTAAACGTAACATACAATGGAATAATTTTGATTATCATGTTGTCTAACGAGCGCAAAGCAGTTAAAGTATGATTTTTTTTAAAGTCCGCAGAAATTGCGTCTGCTATGTTTGATTTCAATTAGAAATTGTGTTAATTAACCTTTTTCATATTTGATAATAATAGCGTAAGTAATTTTAGGAGCAAAAGTGTTAATAGGTGTAAGGAATCTCACACGACAATTTACAGGTCCCAAGCCAACCTTACCAGCTCGCGGTGAAACCTGCTAATCAACAAACGGGGCTCTGGCCCCCACCAACTGGAGATCCTCGAATCCTTCCCCTATTGGGAGAAGCCAATGTAGACGTCTATTGGTTGATGAAGTGAAGTAATTTTAGATGAAATTTGGCTGCGGAGCATGCGGAACGGTGCGTTAACGATTGAAATGTAAATAAATTGATAAGCTAAATTTTAAAAGAATGTTATCATCATCATCATCGGCCGGCAGATGTCCACTGCTGGACGTAGGCCTCTCATAATAATGAGGGTATTTGGACAGTCTCCCACCACGCTGGCCCAATGCTAAGAATGTTATAACAAAGAATAATATATACTGACAGCTCAGTATTCATTCTTTAGGTAAAATTTTAGTACTAATAACTTGTTTTTTATTCTATAAGGCGATGCGACAAGCAAGGCATTCACCTGATGGTAAGTGATACGATTACCGATAACAACGCAGCGTTAGTTAATATGGTAAACACAGCATCACATTGCGTACGGCGCCTTGAGACATAAAGTGTAAAGTCTTATTATCTCAGTAGTTTCACTAGCATAGAGTACCCTTTAAACCAGAACTCAGTAATGTTTGCATATTACTATTTGGTGGTCGAAATAATGATACCTGTGATACCTACCTAGACGGTTTTCTACAACGAAGACCTGCCACCATTAAGCACCACCATTTTATAATAAACATTATTTTTACGCTTTGTTCGAGTAAGAGTACACTTCCTACGATTTTTGATTATAGGAACTTTTTCTCTATCAGCATAGTCTCATTCCTAAATCCATTTAGTTGTTACATATATGATAATAAAGTATTACTATCATCTGATAAATGTTGCTGATCTGCGGATGATGGGGAAAACTATACCAATAATATTATCTTTTGCCAGGACTTCATTCTGCGATTGAATGTTGGGAGAACAGGAGGTTGCGAACCAAATTGATATTGGGTCTTTTTCGGAGGTGCCTGATAAGGTGTATAAGCTAAATAATGTCAAGAACGATGCTCTGTGATGTATATGCGGGTTTTAAAATAAACCTTTCATAATGTGTTGCAGTGTAGTAATAAGAAAGTGTAGTAAAAAGAATAATTTAGTTTAATGCAAATATTTCACCTAATAATAATAATAATTTAGATAACTTTTCGACAGTTTTACTTAGATATATTATATCTAAGTTCTATGACCAAAGGCCAAGTTCCAGGTAGGTCTCTCCTGATAGCTCCTCTTATGTTTTTAAAGTCAACGTACGCACGAGAGTTAAGTGAGTAAAAATCTACCTTTCAAAATAACATAAATCTTCAAACAAATTCTGATATATCAGGTAATGCTGGTCCCAGACAAATTACCTTCGAATTCGAGTGCTACTTTTATAATTTTTTTTGTATAATCAAACTTAATTATTATTACTCGGAGTTCATTGCAACGCGTGTTCTCCATTTAAGGCACACAATGTCTTATGTATGTTAATGATAAATGTTTATCATAATCCTTTTGTAGCCTAAAATAAGTCTCAATAAGAATGGCAATCTTTGCTACGAATTCAGGGCTTAGATAGATTTTTTTTATTAAAGCGCCTAATAAAATTCAAATGGTCCTAGAATACATATTATAGCAAAATTAAGGTTACAAAAATATTGCTTACATTACTAATTTAATAATTAGTGACTCTATATTTATTTTTGTAATAGGCAACGATTACTTAAATAAAAAGCAATCAGATATATTTTTTAATATAGTTATATTTTAGGTGAAACTATATCAATACATTTGTACAAAAAACTGTATTTTTTATATGTAACACTGTCCATTGTATATATTAGCTTTGTTACTTATTAATAAGCTCTTTTCTGTACTTCTATTGTTTATTAACTCTATTTTTTGAATATAAACCGTCATCGCCTTTACTGTATGGAGGTCGATCGTTTGTTACCAAGTAATAATTCCCTTTGGACCTGAAAACATAAATGTTGTATATATAGTTATAACATAAAATCTTTTTATGTAGATTTTTTTTACAGTACAGTTGGATTCATGTAATTTTATATCAAATAAACCGAAGGATTAGAACATTCGAAAAACTCTAATTTTGAAGTAATTATATTCATAATAATTCAATCCGTAAATGTTAAATTCTTTTAGATTTTATATGGGAAAAACCTAGACTTTTTGTTAAACTACTATAGTATTACAAAAGTTAGTTATTTATGTTATAAAATGATTTTTAATCAAGGTAATAAAAATTACTAGGTACTAACTCGGGTGTTATACATTCTCCCATATAGGCAATAGAGTCCGCAGTATCGTTCATTTTTATCCAGCTCTCATAGTCCGACTGACTGGCAGCGGGGTAGCTATTGCAGTCGCCTATTGTGTCCAAGTAGTACATCCAACTGCGCACGTGGCTGCAAAGGCCTAAAAGCCAAGAAAATAAATTACACTTTTCATAATAATATAAAATACATTCTTACAAAATATATCGTGTTTTTTCAATTATTGTCCTATCCCGACGTTGCGACTGATTTGCAGCAGCCGCAGTCACGGTACATTTAGTTATACAAATAATATACAAATAAAGACCAAACTATGGACTTAAAATATGATACAAAATACTAAGAATAAGCATCATTACATATATACACGAAAATATATATAAAATATTTACAAGTAATATTAAACATTAAACACTGAACGATCAACAAGTAGGAGCAATCATTTTAATTTAACTTCAGTAATGACATCTAAAATTACTGCTGTAAATTCGACTAATCTTCGGAAATATTAAAAATAACTTAAGGTAATATTTTAAGAAGAATATTTTGTTGATTCGTAAAATTCCTCCAGTAAGTAATAATAAGGTTTATCATTAATTTTAAGCAAAAGAAAACGCAAAGTCGTTTTTTAAATTGGTCTGAATGCTACAATATGTAAATTTTCTTACATTAATACAAAGCATTAAGCGAATGAAAAAACTTATTACATAGTAATGAAATTATTTTTTTATAGAGCGTAATAAATAGCAGGAACAACACATACAGAAGTTAGTACCACATAATAATAGAAACATCAACGAGGTCAGGAGATCTAAAACACAAGGCAACTTACGAACATGGACTTGACGTATTTGTATATAACAGAAGTACATGAATTTTGATATTTTTTTATTCATTTCAAAATAAGCAGAGATCTTACCTGGCTCACTGAGAAGTGGGAAGGTGCCTAAAGGGCAACCAGGTTGGACGCCCGCGCCAGACTTCCCTTCGTAGTTGGGCCAGAAGTCGGCTGTGCCCACTGTCTCCGCTATGCCGTATCCACCTGCGTCGCTGTGTATTATATCAACAAACTTTGCGCAGTCCTTGTTAATGCTGTTCTTGACAGTAATTATACCTTCGTATAACGGACGAGCTGGGTCCAGACCTGTAACTCTAACGCCAAAGCGGTCAGTATAATATTCCCATCAAATTCTGGGATAATGGAAACAAGGAAATAAATTTATGTTTCGTGTGAAAGGAGGGCACGTGATACAGATTTTTTTTCATGGTATAGAGTTTTTCACCAGACGGTAAGTAATAAACTTGTGTCCATAACTTCGTGGCACTTATTTAGTTGGTACACAAAGCGTTACACCGTGGTCGTGGCCTTGATATATAAAGTGTTAAATCTAGTTACTCCAGTAATTTCACTAGAATACAGCACCGTGCAAACCGGAACACAGTAATATTTGCACATTACTATTTAGCGATAGAAATAGGAGCTGTGGGGGCTCCTATCTAGATGGTCTCCGGACACAGTTCCTTGATGAAAATTTATTCGAAAGCAACCAACCTTCCCAAAATTTGCCCCTGGTTCCGTACTCCTCTTCCAGTGAAACCGGAAATCTGAGCACCTAGGGAGTGGCCGATCACGTGAACATTGTTTAGATCTAAACCGACGTCACGTAAACCTATTAATGCGTTCGCCAGCAGTTTTCCAATCTAGTAAAATGGTATGATAAACGGTATTAGTGTTTATAAACTCATGGCTATTAAAACGCCGTGATTACTATATTACTGTTCCAGTTATTAACAGTTAGTATGAGAACCAGAGTATTTGTATCTTAAGACTCATCATTCTCTAATAGTACGAGAAAAAGTTGTAAGCTAATATAGATAAAAATAATTCATTTACCATTTAATCAGAAATACATTAATTTTTTTGACAAAGATCCCATTGAAGATGCTGCTTCCGCCATTTGTTACTTTATGTTTTTTTAACTTCTGCTTTTCCCTGATATTATTATTCAGGGCTTTGTTACTTTATATTAAAAAATCATGAAAAAGTATTACTATAGCTCACCCGTTCTGTATTTTTTACAGCCCTTATATATCCAATTGATATTCCAAGTTTCCCTCTTTCTGCCTCCTCACCCCAATCCAAATAAATAGCGTTGACGTCACCCTTGCGGATGTATGCGGACATGAAGCCGACTGATTCATCGGATGTTACGTTACGATCGAAACCGGATATGAAAAATTTTGTTGGTCGGTTCGTGTTGATGCAAGAACCATTTTGTATTAGAGGAAACGGTGATTCTAAAGGCGTTATCAGTGGATTATCCAGGGAGCTGGAAATGGCAAGAAATTTTAAACAAAACGATAGTTTGACTCTATTTCTTTTACAGCAGATGATATCCATAGTTTGAATTGATATTGACGATAAACACATTAACGATGTTACGGATCACTTTGGTAACTTAGATGATATTCTACAATTCATCAATAGACGCAGCATTCTTAGCATCATATTAATTACGCAATTATGTCTATTGTACGTGGATTAGTCCTAGAATGTATCTTACCCATTGTAACAGCGTAAAAAGGCTGCTTCTACAACTGCCTTGAATCCTGT
>DWLS01001635.1:0-20878 GCA_018246255.1 Pachliopta kotzebuea | reverse complement strand
TAAACTATTTTACTTTCTTCACAGGTCTGCTGGAAGATAACTCTTTTAGGGTTAAGCTCACCTTTTGTACTTTCATCGATGTATTTAAGTGTATTTTACTTTTTTTACGTGTGTACAATAAATAAATAAATAAAAATTATCAATAATTCAGGGTTGGGGATTGAATTACAGTTTTAGTTATTTTATGTATTCGATATAACGTTTATTATCGGTTATCCTAGTAATTGTAAAATCGGTGTGCGTATGACGTTCAAAAGTGAAACTCCGAAGTGATCCTGGCCATGTTCCAAGCCAATAGTTTTCCAATCGTCGCTTCTCTATTTCCGGGTCAGCGGTACACGCAAATTGAAATTTTTATATATTTCTTTATTATCATCGACTATATTACATATAGATTGTAACGATGTAATTAACAACAAATTCTCCGAAACATTCGTAACGTATCATAAAAGAACCTATAACATAAGAAATAATTGAACTTGTTAAATATGTTGATGAAATAGTAGTTAAGGAAAGGAAATTGGAAGAATTATTTGTATTTTTTACGAACCGTTCCACTTTCGTGTTTTGGGTAAGACTATATTTTTGTTTTTCTGTCATTTCTCATTCTTTTTGTTTTACCCTAATTTTTTTCCGCTTTTATACCTCAATATCTTTCATTCCTTTTTTCCATGTATAATTCTTCTTTCATACATCGCCTTTCAGACCAAATTCGCCCCATTTTTAAACCTTACCTTAAACTAATTATCACAATTTTATCATTATTATTTCTCATACGTTTTATTTCCTCCGTCCTTATCTGAAAATTTGTATCAATTTTGTTCATGTTTACATTTTGAATTACTTATTTATTTTAAGGTCTTTTTTTCTTTATTAGCTCTTTTAACACTGTCTTGCAATATTTAATAAATATGCGGAGATTTTCATCTTGAGCAAGGCGTTCACCGGATGGTAAGTGATACGCTTCCCCATAATACGTGGTGTTAATTAAGATGCTATATACGGCACTACATTGCGTTCGTAGATTTGAAACGTAAAGTATTCGTTACCCCAGTAATTTCACTTGCATACAACAACCTTCAGGAACACAGTAATGTTTGCATATTACTATTTGTTAGTAGAAACAGGAGTTGCGGTGGTACATACCTAGTAATAATTGGTATAACCTAAATGTACCCAAGCAGAACAAATTAAACACAAACTAATTAAATACAACACATAAATGAAACAGCACCAGATTTAACGTGAATGTAATTCAACTTGTGAAATGCGAACAACTTTGTTCATTTAAAATTTGTAAAAAAGCACATTGTTGCGGAATGATCGAGGTTTAACTATATCGTAAAACTTTTATATTACAGTTAAAATTTTTATAAATGCCCTGTTACAGATAAATTACTAACTACAACACGGACAAAGCAAATGCAATAGTGACAAGTGGCTGAGGGAATTTGATCTTTACGAAGGCAAAGCTTACTAAGATATTCATCTGACGGCATAGTAATATTTATACTTTACTACTAATCTGTTTCTAGTCATATTTATAAAGGCTATAATTAAAAATGTGGTGCTTTATAAATATGTCAATTATCATCACATTACCATTGCGAGTTTATAGGCACAAAAGTAAACAAGAAAGCAAGATCAGACTAGATTTATTTAAGATATGTCTTAGCAAAGAGAACGACGATTTTAGAAACAATGTGTTAAAGATAGGCAATATATATGTATGTATATTTTGTCATTAGGGGCCTTATATATGATATTCGTTTAACAAAACTATCTTATACAACACTTGCGAAGATGTTATACAATAATAAACATATCCCAACAATCACATAATATTTCTAAAAAGAGGGATGTAAGATGTAGTACACAACTCTTCATGGGACCCAGGTTTACCTCACTTCCTCGTGGTAGACCCTGTTAATCCATGAAGGAGGCTCTGGCTCTCCTCAATCTCGTATTGGACCAGAATGGTAGGATACAGAATAGAGTGAGTTTAGAGTGAATAGGCATTTGCTAGGTTAATGCGCTTTACCAACATAGATCACATCGTCACTTAAGACAAGGTGGGGTCGTGGTCAAGCATTAACCTGAACCTTTGTAAAAAAAATACGGCTTAAATCACACTATTGAGGGTGGCAAATATCTAGTTCTCTGGACCTATATCGTCTGGTGAAGGTAAGGTATTTCTAGCTAAATTCGTAGTTTTGTTATATGAAAGAAACTAAGTTATAAAATAGAGGACCGTCGGTATTTACGCTTTGTTTTATTATTTGACCCAATAGCAGCCGTGCGTAATGAAGCTCAAGAAGTTTTAATTACTTTGGTAACCTGTGAACGGGACGTGTTTGATTGTAACATTAAATTGTAAGGTAGAAGTAATTTCTTTATAAATGAAAAACATTTATTGTTAGTATATCTTAATTAAATCGGTATAAAATTGAATTGTTTGTGTGTATACCCACAAAATAAATTATAACAAACTACTCGTATCAAAGATGTGTTTTTATATCTATCTATATATAACTTGTCTGAAGGATATTGGAGGTTTTTACATAACATTAACAATTATTAAATTATTTATTTTATACTTAATATATAAAAATAAATAAATATTAATGACATTCATATAGTATGTAAAAAAGGCTAGCTTAACTATAAAAATAGTTCTCTTCCTACATACCCAAACAGAATGTATAAACTATTTTAATTATTTGTGTAGGTGTACCGTGTACAAGTAACATAAAAAGAATACAGAGTATATATATACAAAAATAAATAAAAAAATCTGTTGTTGTTGTCTTTTTGAATAACAACAAAAAGTAATAATCAAAAGGCTGTTGATGTATGTATACAATTTTCATGACTAAAGTAATTGCATTTGTGATGCATTGGCTAAATACTTGTACATTGTAACACTAAAGTCTCTGCTTCGATTCTTTTCAACGTTTTGTAGTGTCTGGTAGCTACCACCCTTTTATGGTAAATCAGCAGTCATTACAGCATTGCTGTATTCCGGTTGTACACATAAGACACCCAATATTATGGTAATGATATACAGCGCGATGTATATTATGCATTTTAAATAATAATTAACAACGTAATTCCAACTGAGTTCTAACCTTTTGTAATAATGAAGTGAAGCGAAATGAAAAGTAAAATCTTTCTCGTGATTGCTGATCCAGGTTTTACCTGATCGAATCACTTCGATTGATCGTAAAGGATCCGCTTCATAGACTGGAGCCACGACCTAAGTCTTACCTGCTTAATCAAAAACCTTTCTTCAAACCAATTTTCTTTATACGTTCGCCTTTCCTACATGAACGGCTTAAGGTTTTAATAACGAAGCATTAAGGGCTAAATTCAAAAGAGCGTGAGTTCGGTTCCAAATAAAGTTTATTTTCTGTTGAAGAACCGTGGGGATGTAAAGGGTCTCACAACAACTCACGGTGACCAAGCCAACCTCACGTGCTCGTGGTGCACCTGCTAATCAATAAACGAAGACCTGGCTCCCCAACCCGCATTGGGCCAGTGTAGTAGGTGTCTCAAAGCTTCCTACTATTGGAAGAGGCCTATGTCTAGCAGTAGACATCTCTATCGGCTGATAATGAAGAACCATGAGGAAACTAACTCGCGTGTGTCTTTTAAAGTCATGGCTTTTAAAAAGCTGTAACTTCTCTCATGAAGAGTCCCAACTGTGGAAATATGGGCCATATATTATACACAAATAAATCAAATAGTAAAGGTTTATATTTAATCGAATACATATCTAATTGATTGTATATAATGTGATCTGAATTTTTAGATCTGATCTCAGATCATTTCCGATCTCGTACTCCTATTCGTGCTAGATTACCTTTTAGCTTTTTATTTGAAACAGGACTCATGCCTTATAATAACCTGATTTGATACAATGTTCTGAATTGAAAGGTGCTGTAGCAAGTTTATTCACTGGTCTAAAAATATTGTCATGAAGTCATCAGCTTAATAATAAACTTTGAAGTAAAGTATATGTTCAATATTTCCTTATCTCTTTAGTTTGTTTCCATTTATTGAAACACAGCAGATTTTCCTATGATAGAGATCAGTTCCAGAGACTATTAGAGTAGCTACAAGCACAGTGCCTACAGTTATTGGTATTTATTTTCTGTTTTCTTTCCCCCGCAAAGTTGGACAGGGAATTTTCTTATCTCTTTATTCTTTTCTTTCATTTATTTACTACTTTATCATCTATCTTTCATATCATCCTCTATCATTTCTTCACAATATTTTATTAACACTTTACACACTATTTTTACACACATATTACCATATTTCCATGCTATTTTCTTTACATATTTTGGTTTCCTTATGTTTATTTTACAATATTTCCACCAAACTATTACTATACAATGCTTACTATTTTCTTTTTAATTTACATTTTTTTTTATTTTTCCTCTTGGGCAGCTATTGGTATTGCGGTTATAACAAAACCTAAGTTTTTGCGCCACAGAAAATGAATAATGTGTAAAAGTTTATTAAATAAGATTAAGCTAAACTATGTCAGATGTAGTCAATCTCTCTTCCTAAATTCAATATAGTTACAAGTAATTTTGTATAATTATACATACATAATTCTTTAATGATTTGTGAGGAATGTTAAGATTTGATATACAAGTTAGGTAATGTTGAGGATATGTGTTAATTTCCGAAAGCTTTGTGAATGTTTGAAGGGTGCTGTATGCTAGTGAAGTTACTGGGGTAACGAGATTTAACCTTTATATCTTTAGGCGACGAATGTAATGATGTATGTACCATCTTAACTAGCGCCACGCTATTATTGGCAAGCGTATCATTTACCACCAGGTGAACTCCTTGCTCGGCTGGTTGATTAAAAAAATACCTTCAAAGTAGCAATTTTTATTTAATTCCGATATTCAAAAAAAAAATAATGAGTGAATAGGAAAGACGGCGTAACTGTGTTACGGAGGATAATAATGTTTCGGTGAGCTAAGTGAATTTTGTCATTGGAAAATGTTTCCTCGTACTCCAAGGCTTTTAAACTAAGTATGTATTATGTATACATTTATGTGACCCATAACTTTCTTCACAAAGAATTTTTTTTCCTAAATCAAGGAAACGAACAAGACAAATGTGGGTTAAGTAATATATTTACTAAACATAATAAAACAAGCCCTGTTATTTCGTTATCACAAAACTATCTACTGCTCTCCTCAAATCTATAATGATAGTGACAATGACAGAAGTAGTCTACACTTACTGGCTTTATACTTATGTATATATAATATATATAGCATATAGTATAATTTATCTATTACACTTTACATTAATTTACTTTCTTTACAAATCTGTTGGAAAAAACTCTTTAAAGTTAAGCTCAGCTTTATACTTTTTTCTCTCTAATGTATTAGTTCTGTCTTCTTGTGTACAATAAAAAATAGAACGTATGGCTACGCTGCGATGTCAAGGATATTATTAATCAAAAAAAAGCACCATGTATGGTTATCAAAAAATACATTAATGTGTAAAATGTACATTACAATGTATTTTTGTATATAAGACGTTTGTCCTGTCTGATCGTCCTCGCATCCGACACACCCTTTGTGATGTTTGTATGTAATATTAATAAAAATCTGTTCGTAAGTACAGTACCTACTCCCATAGTTTCCAGTAACAGCGATCAGCCAGTAAATGCTAATGGAAAAGAATTGAAAAATTCTACCGACGATAGCTTTATCTTCTATATGACAGGAGAATCTTTAAGATAACAGAGAACAGGCTTCTACTAGACTACTGTTCTTTATTGGTGATGGTAAAAGTACCATAATGACCATTATGTGAAACATTATCAAGTATTGGTCGTTAATATCCATCAGTTCACCATGAGTTGTCTACTGAAAGGAACTTTACAGGCTTCCGTTACCAGAGACCCTCTAGGTATCACCGCAATTCCTGTTGCAGTAGACAAACAGTAACGTGTAACCATTACTGTGTTCTGGTTTGAAAGGTGCTGTATACTAGAAAATTAATGGGGTAATGAGAATTAATTCATTATATGTAAAAGCAGTGAGAGTAAGATGGTAGTTTATATCATCTTAACCAGAGTCGCGTCAGGTGAAGGCCTTGCTCCTCTTATTGTCTCGAGGAAAGAAAAATAACTAGTTACAAACTATACATGTTTGTCTTAACAGTCATTAATTATACTATTAATTCACCAAAAAAACTAAATTTGAACATTATAGTTCAGGAACTCCTTGCCTGATGATATTAAAAGAACTTCAAACAAAGTAATTTTCAGGAGATTAGTGAAAAGGAACTGTTTGGAATCACAACATTAGTTTACTTTGTATGTATTTATTGATTTATGTATATTTGTATAAATATTTATCTTCAATTGTATTCATGTATAGTATTATATGTACATGCATATATAATTAAAAGGTTTTTCAGTTTAAAATTCAACTTTCACCTACCACAGTACCTCCCACTTCCTAGGTTGACTGCCAGAGAATGCATTAATGCCGCCTACTGACCCTAAATTTAGGTCGATCAATAAAGTTTTTAAATAAATATAGTAACTAAACATTAATAAATAAAATACTGACACCAATACGTAAGCTTTTACATTTCATTGGACGGTTTGCGAGATAAATAGATAAAATGGCGTTGGTCTATTTCGTAACTAAAAGCGAAACGGTTTTACGGGATTTCAGCGATATTGGGGTTTATGGAAATGTACATTGCACACAGGAACAAATGAGATCACGCAACCGTGATCTCTGCTGTAGATAACCGTACTTACGAACAGATTTTTATTTATATTACATCCAAACATCACAAAGGTTATGTCGGATGCGAGGACGATCAGACAGGACAAGCGTCTAATGTACAAAAATACATTGTAATGTATATTTCACAAATTAATGTATTTTTTGATAACCATACATGGTGCTTTTTTTTGGGTAATAATATCCTTGTCATCGTAGCGTTGTTAAAGATGGTACATTCAGCACCGCACTGCGCTCGATGCCTTGAGATATGTATTAAGTCTCGTTACCCTAGTATTTTACCTATTCTTCTTTTATTACCTATTCTATTCTTCTTTGTTTATGTATATTTTATAAGTATATGTGTGTATCTATATGATTAATTAAATGGATGTATGTTTGTATTGTATAGAAAAAATATAATTCATATGTAGTTTATTTGTATAACCATGTCTGTATTTACAATATTAGTATTCTTTTTATCTCACCTGTTTGTGTTTTCTTTGCTTTATTCTCTTAACATCCTGAGAGGTCGACTGAAAGAGAATGCCTTGTGGCATAATGTCCGCCTTTTTTCTTACTGTATCTCTCGTATATAAATAATTTTCTCTGTTATTTTGTTTGTGCAAATAAAGTATAAATAAAAAAAATAAATTGCAAAAATTTCACTAACCGCAATCGGTAAATCCTCTTAGCTGGAACAATCTTGCCCTCTATGCCCTTGCTTTTTCTATGTCCACAATTTTTTTTAGTAATAACTGTCTGTTGGTTGGTTAAAATACTAAGAGATGTTTGACTCCCACTTATCTCTCAGTCATTATTTATGTTCACCAAGTTAATTCTTTGAAAAACACTCACCCTTATTCCAAGCCGGCGAGGTCATGGGGGCCCATTTACTTTATTGTAGCAAAATATCCATAAGCGAATCTCTCCCAGAGGCGAACGTGGCAATTTAATGGCAGTCCGTTTACCATCGTAAATCATGAAAGGGCCCGCGTGAAATTAATGATTTTCATCTCTTGTCATATGGTATTCGTATATATTGCTTTATTATTACAATAAATTTAATCTTTTATAGCCTAAAATTTGACTTTTTTGATGCAACAATGCGATGAGACAATCGCTCATAACAACGTGGCGCTGGTTAAGATGGTATACACAGCACCACATTGCGCCTCCTGAAAGAGTTCGGAATTAGGTTAAGGTACAGTTTATATACATAAGTATCTATTGAATTATCTCTCTCTCTTTCTCTTCTCACTTATAATTCTGTTCGTGTCTTGGTCCCTCCTTTAATCTTTTTTCTCTCGGTTGTCTCCTCTCCCATATATTTTTATTAAAATTGTTCAGATCGCGGAGTCCGGACCCACAAGCTCTGGGACCGATGAAGCCTTCGTGGCCATAATAGTGGCCGAGGGCAACAATATAATTTGAAAAAAAAATCGTAGCCTGAAACATTAGGTGTTAAGTCTCGTTACCCGAGTAATTTCACAAGTATTCAGCTCCCTTCAATCCGCAACACAGTGCTATTTGGCGGTAGAAGTAGGATCTCCGGTGGTACCTTGATGGTCACCTGAAACAGAGACCTACCACATCCCATGCCATTTTAAAACAGATTATTATATTCATTAGTAATGATAAGTAAGTTAGATATTCATACGTTCTCTACATTTCGAAAGGCGCAGGTATGATCCCATTTGACCTTGAGTTGTAGTGAAGGAAGCTATCGTGAGGAAAATTTCTTAGTCGAAGAACAATTACTGTTTTTTTTAAAGTATTTTGTTTAAAAAAAAATTATAGCAATTATTACATTTCGGTTTTTTAAACTTTTGTTTAACCGTTTGTTTGAAAACTACACATTGACTTTTTAATACAAACAGGAGTTATTTTACTAACTCTAGTAGTTTTATCAAAGTACTCATTTAAGTGATATATCTATTTGATTAGGGTTAAGTACATTAGTGCCAACACGTATTTTTTTTCTGTACTGACTAACATTTTATATATTGTTTATTTTACTTAATTACTTACATATATGATAACTAACCACTTGATCAGTGTGGTGCATAAAACACCTCACCTTTACTTGTAAGGGAAAGCTTCAAGTCTTACTAGTACAGACATTATACGAGATATATTAGTTTTTTATAAAGAATTGTTTGAAAAATAATAAATTTATTATGTTTTTATGAAAAGAAATAACTAAAAATATGTTATTTTCTATATAAATGTATGTGACGTGAAATCTTTATCCCGTACGACGTCGAATAAAGCAAATAAAAGCGCTCGTGAAAGTTTTCGTTATCTGGTTTTGAATTTCGGTATACGGTTTATGACGTGTAAACTATTTTATGTATGATACGAAGTCAGACTTCATAAAATAACATAGTATGTGACAATACCACAAAAAGTAATATAATGAAATGTTATTTTATCTACTATACTGTAACATTTGAACGGAATATCAAAAAGACAAGTGATTGTAATCACTTAGGCAAATAGTATATACGTTAGGCCATTCGTTGATCTGATTTTAAGTGATGTTTTTAATCATTTTAAGATAAAGAACATTATAATGTTGCATTGAAATATGTTGATTCTTGTTACCATAGTAATATCAATAGCAGAGAAGACAGACCCAGTTCGGAGATGAACCTGTCGTGACGCGGCTAACGCGCGTCGTCTCGACCCTCCGGCTAATGGTGACCTCTACCTTAACGCGGCCTTTGGGGTCGTGGGCTGAGGGTGAGGATTCTAGTTGCCATCTAAACGACTCTGAGCAGAATAATCACCGGCCATTGTATGGTATACGCGCGGGATTTGCGGAATTCGTAAATCAATCTCCGGGACAGGCTAAAGCATAGCGTTAGAGAAGACACGGTTGTGTTTCGTACGGGAATCCCGTGACCTACCCAAAACGCAGAGGGCGACCACTAAGTTTTATTGGGTAAAAATCTCCACATAACCCGGACTTTCTCCAGAAGTCAAGGTATCTTCCCAAGACTTCCAGACAAGAGAAAAAAAATATTATCAGAAGCAGCAGTGCTTTAAAACCGAAACGCAATGATTCCTCCAACGACATCAAAATTTAAGTACTAACGTATTTTTAACTTCTTCGAGAAAGTTTACTTATTATATTTAAATATAAAATATTTACAGTTTAACAATCATGTAATTTTTATTGTCCCAGGGCAGATCTTCAAAAGATACCCTGCTTCGGGGAGGAAAAGTCAGGGTTAATTGGGATTTATTCCCACCAAAACTCCTACGGTTATCACCCTCGGTGCAATGTGGAAGGCCCCGGGATCTCCTACGGAACTCACCGGTACCTCCCTGCACTGCTGCTAAGCACATCCTTGGGAGAGCTGTTACTCTCTCCAGCACACACAGTGTGCTACGACAAAATACGAGACAACTTAGTACTTGTCATCCGCCTCTGACCCAATAAACATTGAGGGCCCTCATCTTTAAAGCCCGCGAACCTGAGAACCCTTTTAGCTGTTCGAAGACAGGCAGAGCTTACCTTAGTCTTGTTCTTGATAACCAGAAACTATAGTACTAAACAATTATGTACTTAATTTTCATAATCTCTTTGTGTACTTTAGATAATGTAATAAGTGTATGATTGATTATAGACATAAAGAAATATATGAACAATAAACACTAGAATTCTTATTAGTAATATTATTTTGTAGCAATGTTTGTCTATAATACTTAACTATGTAGCACTAAGTGCCCCATTTTTCCACGTAACAAAGAAACAAAAAAATTGCTTAGAAATTTACTCGTAATGATATATTGAATAATAAGCTCCATTCCAGGCCTTTTTTCTAGGCTTTGAAGGTTAACCGAAGGTCGGACTGGCGCCGTAATAAAATTGTTTCGGTCAATGATTTCTTATAATAATGATTACGATATACATTCCCATTGTTATAAAGGATTTACTGGTGGTAGATCTCTGTGACCGTCTAGATACCACCGCCGCTCCTATTCCAGTCGGCAAACAGTACTGTGTTACAGTTTGAAGGATGCTGTAAGCTAGTCAAATTATCGGGGTAACGTAACAACCTATTATATCTAAAAGTGACGAGCGAAATGTGATGTTGTTTACAGTACTGTTTAGAGGTTGAAATAGCAGATGTGGTATTACCTAGCTGATCTCCAGCAATAAAGACCTGTTACTAGTAAACTTTGTTATACTATAGATAACCCATAACCTTACCCAGTTTCTCATCTCACTGGTGATGTTATCACTTTAGTACCAACCGTGGGCGGCGCTTTGACATTTATAAACAGCACGATGGTATTTTCTCCGGCATCAGACGCCATAAATATTTATGTTGGTTCTGTTTCGAATGTTATATCATTACCATTTGATGAGCTCGCAGTAAAATGGATCGATTTACGTATCCTAAACGACATATTAAATCCAACGTAACCGTAGTACCACATTTAGGACTTCATTATGGTTTCAATATATAATTTATTAGATTACTATTACCTGATTAACGCTCACTGCTGGACATAGGCCTCTCTTAACGATCTCCACTCCGATCGATCATGCGCTGCTGCTGCCTTCACCAGATCATTGGTTAAACTTATTGGGGGCTCTCCTGTATTACCTTTCTCGGTACGGGGCTGTTAACCTTTGACCTTACTGCCCCATCGGCCATTAATCTTTTGTACAATATGCCCTGCCGTTGCTACTTAGTCTAGCAATTCTTGGGGTTATATCGGTGACCTTAGTTCTTCTATGGATCCCCTCATTTTGGATCCAATAGTATAGTCCTCTGAGTTACTCTTTGGGTGATTTTAAGCCTAGCATAAGGCCCGTTGTACTTAATTTAATATATTTATTTATTGTTTCATGACCAGTTATTAATTTCGAAAAGATTGATCAGATTTTAAGCAAAGGTTGGAGATTGTAGTTTGATTAAGTTTTCTGTATATCTTTATTTTTTTATTCCACAAGGTGACTAGCAAACCTTTGTCGAATGAGTCGTTAGCTGATAATTTTAGCACCATGTTACACTTACCGCTTTAATTTATTTTATGTTAAGTATTGCTACGTCAACAAGATTAATAACGGTGACCTTCAAACTACAAAACTTTATTTTTGTTTAACTTTTTTATCATTAGAAACTCTCTGCTTACTTAGTCATCATTATAATCACTTATTATAATTTCATATGTTCTGTTAAAGCGTCTCATCAAAGCTATACACTGAAATGTTTTTTTATCTCCACGAAGAGACGAGACGAGCAAGGTGTTCACCTGATGGTAAATGATACGCTTGCCCATAACGATGTGGTATTAAATAAGATGGTATACACAGTACGACATTGCATTGTAAAGTGTTAAGTCTCGTTATCCCAGTAATTTCACTAGCATACAACACACTTCCAACCGGTTGGACTATCTCCGGGAACAAGGACCTGATACTACAAGCCGTTGCTTACTAAAAATTGTATTTCCTCATCGAATTGATGTTACAGACTTAAAACTTATTATGTTCGTTGTACGTCAACTTTAAGTTTACTATAACGTAATTTAATATGGAGTTAAAACATTTCCTCTTACAAATTTACATTAATTAAGATGAAAGCGCGAAATCCGACGTAAATTTTGACGTAAGGCATAAAGGTAAAAAGCCTTTACTTCCGCTACACGACTAGACTTTATTTTAGGAATTAAGTTAAAATTTTCAAAGAGATGGAGGTGTGAGAAAAAATCTAGTTACTTTTACAAATTTTAGCCTTACAGTATAAATATTAAATGATGAACAAAGTACCACATATGCTGGTCGCTATTATTAATTCGGTGTTAATTAACATACAGTACACATTTTCACGATAATTATATGAATACTAAAGATTTAAGATTTATATTTATTATTATGTGTATTAGAACATTTAAAAAAAATTAAAGATAGTAGGTAAAAAGTAAAGTATTTCACAAATACAACTAGTTCCATAATCATAAATAAGTTAGGATACTTATACACCACATTGCAGGAAGTTTAATTTAAAAGTAAAAAAAAGCTAATATTGTATTTGTAATGATTTTTAAAAATGTTAAACCAACATGTAAAATAATATGAGTTTTTGTATATTTATTTGACAGTATCAATTATAAAAGATGTGCACTTGACTACCATATTGTCGTTCCGTAAACGTGTAATCGATATATGAAATATTTGTACAATATTTTCTAAGAAATGTTATTGTAGAATCTCTCTTATTTTAATACTACATCTATCATTCATTTAGTCAATCCAAGATATGTGTAGTAATACATATCTTGGAGTAGTATTTGAACTATGTATGTAACTATTATGATTCCACTGATATTCTTTGTTATTCTTGTCAAATCGAATCGATATGCTAAAGATTTACATGTGTAATATGATTGTAAATGTTAATAATAATTTAAAAAGACTTAATGTGAAACTTACTGTTCGATAGGATTGTAAGTTCATTTATTAAAAAGGAATCGACTTCCGTATGAAAGGTGGCCGTCAACAGTTAGTGGGTGTATAAGAGGTGACCAAGGGACGGAGGACACATTACGATTATTGTGCGAATCTAAGTGGAAGTGCTATAACTCTGAACGGATATACATTATCTAACAGAAGTTGAGTGGTTTAATTTCTTTACATATTACTTTACACAGTTTTTATTTTTTACTATATTTTTAGTATTTTCAAATACGGTATTTTAATAAAATGTCAAAATTTTTTAGTTTTCAATTCCTTTAAATTTAGAAAGAATATTACAACTATTTATACATAAGGCGCCAGTGGTTCCTCTGGTGCTGCAATCTTTACGGTAACATCATCAGGGAGGATGTAGTTTGCCGCCTTAGTGGTATAAAATAAATTCAAATACTAAGTATTATTGTAAATATATATCATTTCAGTTCTTTTAACTGAAACTTGGTAATGTTGAATAATTTGGACGGGAATAACTTGAGGTGCTGGAACTCCTTAAAGTATGTACCATATTTTATACATTAAACGGTTGTGGATCTTCTTAAATGATAATTATCTGTCACAATGCCTGTCACTGAACAGCTACATTCATTATCCGGGAGTTTCAAATTAACTTGGTGATTTATCAATCAACCCCCATTACCTTAACCCAGCCGCGACGTCTACTAGGAGCTTAGACGACTTGTCACCGACATATGTTACTAACTTCAAAATTAAACTGTTTATGTACATATATATGTATGTACATTTTTATTCTTTTAATTTTAATATTTATTTCAGACATATCCCCATATTAGGTTAGTAAGTTTTTTTAATGTTTATCGCCAAGTGATTTGTTTCATGGCTTAAAACACGTGATATTAGTCAGTGTTGTACTAACTGCACATAAATTGAAAAATTTATTAGTGTGGGACCGGATTCGAACCCGGTACCCTCGGCGTGGAAGGCAACCGTTCAAACCACTAGACTATCACAGCTCTGGTTAGTAAGCATTAGTAACAGTATACAGCTTATTTATTATGTTAGTTATGTTACTTCATTACAAATTTTTAATTTATGGTATATCAAGAAAATATGTCTATATATTTACATAAAAATGTAAATATGTGTATGAATAAGAAAAATGTAGTTAAGTTTATTAAGCAACATATAGTTACTATGGCCTATAGACCCCTGCAAGTCCAGAGGCACCGTTGCTGACCCTGAAAGAACTCTATTCTGTAGCCCCTCAGGAAAATTTTGTTCTTGTTTAAAAAGTGTTGTATCTAGTGAAATTAGTAGTATAACGGGACAATACCTTATATCTCAAGAGGACGAGTTCAATTTGGTGCTGTGTATACCAACCTAACCACCACCACGTTGTTATGGGCAAGCATGTCACTTACTATCAATTGAACGCCGCGCTCGTCTGGTTGCCTTATGGTATAAAAAATAATATAATTTTTTTTTTAAATTAGTTCCATTTTGTCTATCGAGTTTTGAATATCTTCTAGAAGATAGCAGCTCTTCATATCTTCCGTGATTTAACTATTATTTATCCGCCTTTCTTCACCTGTGTGATCGAGTGGTTTCTTTGGAATATAACCATATCATATTAAATTTTTCAGGGGGTGTAAGGTGTCCCACGTAACAACTCACGGGATCCAAGTCAACCTCACCTGCAACTGGTGCAGCCTGCTAATCAACAAGCGAAGCTCTGGCTCCAGCGTGGTAACAACGGCCTAAAACCCCCTACTATTGGAAAAGTACATCTACCGGCTGATGATGATAATGATGGTAATAATGATAATTCATTTTTCCTGCAAAGTTCCGACGAGAATGTATACCGATAAAAAAACCTACTCTTTTCATCTATATATCGATGAAATGTTTTGTACAAAAAATAAATTCTGTATTTATATAAGCCATAACATGTCGGACGCCATTTGGGACCACTCACCCGTCCACAACGTTCACAACTTTTACTAACTGGCCATTTTTCCTATGAAATTGTTTTTGAAACGCTGAAAATGTACGAAAATCCGTTAACTTGCGGGAGGTATGATTTTGTTTCATTCATCGGCACCACCGGGGATTCTCTTCTGGGAAGAGATCGTTAAATGTTTTGCTTTCAGTTTGATGTCATATTCAGGTCGTGGTCATTGTTTACTCGTAAAGGACAGTATATGAAAATTTAGCTGAATATAGTTCATAGTATATTTCTTTTAATACGTCGGTGCGATGAGACGAACAAGCCGTTTACCTGATGGTAAGTGATACGCTTGCCCATAACAACGAGGCGCTCGTTAAAATGGAATATAGCATAGCACTATAGTACGCTTATCTTGAGACACAAGGTGTCTCGTTACCTTAGTAACTTAACTAGTATACAGTACCCTCAAACCAGAACACAGTAATATTTCCAAAGTATTATTTGTCAGCAGCAATATGAGCTGCGGTGGTACCTAAATGATTTTCTTCTACAGAGACCTACTACTACCAGTTTTAAGACAACTAAAGAAATAGTTTCAGGAAAAGCTTATAAAAATTGTAGTTAATATAGTTTGCAGTAGACAATAACAAATTTAGTTTGTATAGAAAAATATAGAATCATATATGTACGTACTTTTCATGCTGATCTTCCTGAGAAGTACTGTAACCCCAAAATTGAGCAGGCTTATATTAAAGACTTAACTCTATGGAATCTTATTTATTAATCGTCTTAAGCGATTATTATTTAGATTTTGGAGGTTGTGTCTATGTTCACTTGAATGACAGTGTTCTTATTTACATGAAGAACGTTTAACTAGAGATTTTATTAGTATTACTTGTGGGCATATTACATAGGATTCTTTTAGTGCCTCTTCTTCAAATTACTATGAGTTTTTCTTCGTTGAAAATTTTTTTATTTATATATATTTCGTTGTCATTATTTAAATAATTTAGTTTTATGAATTCATACTTAAAATGAACCAAAAACAGAGTAGATTAAACAGGAGAATCGCTGTAATGTCCCGGAATAAAATGTATCGGAGAAACTCTATTCAGTTCTTGCGTAAAATTGGAAATGTCCAATAGCAATAGATGAGATTAATGTAAAGGTCGATCCTTTTTTTTAAACCTGTTACTTTTTTCCGAAATGAAATAGCTATTTTTTATTCCTTTGTACTGTAAAACTAAAATAAAAGCTTTTAAACTTTTTTTGTATTAAAATTGTGACAGGTTTCTGTCAACATTGGATATAACATTGATGTTTTAAAAATATTTATATTTAAAGGTGAGGGTTCGAATGAATACATTTTCTCATTTTTACATATATTTACTTTTTTGTAAACAAATCCTTTAATCAATGCTGCAACTTTTAAAATTAACAAACAAGTACAAAAGATACTTCTGAATTTTGCAAAACATCTTTCTTCTAATTAAGTGGTGATAAAAAATATAATATTATGGTTTACTGTAAAGAACCAACGGTATAATTAAAGCTTAATTTATAGCTTTGTCTTTGAAAGGAAGGACAGTACAGAACGTGAAATGATGGTCAAGTAAACCACTGTAGAAACTTACTCAGCAGAACAGTCTCCGCGGTCAAGGAACTTTTGTTCGGTGCATACCAAATTAATCTAACTTAACAAGAACGAATTTCTTCACGAACCAAGTTATGCCTTTAATAAAAACTATACGGTTTTAAAGTTTATTTTATGTGTATAAAGTAAGTGTATTTAAAGTTATCTATAACAATTTTTGCGTTTATTAATATTTCCTTCAGTTTTTTTTAAAGCTAGACATAATACTTAATTCTTCGCTGAAATTTTATTATTCAATTATTTCTAATATAATTCAAAAGCTTTCCATCTTCGCCACCGACGAAAACTACGTATTAAATTACCTTTTTTTGTCCAACAAATTTGTAAAAGGAAATTCATAAATTATGTAATCTGTAAAGGGAGAAAAGACATGGATTCTATCCTCATTAAGCAGGAGATTTCTGTGAAAAGAAACAATGTTAGGAGTACAACGTTTTATAAAAACAGCTTTCGTTTACCATATGATATCTGCTAATCGGTACAGGGCTAAATAGTAAAAAAACGGCGATTTTTGCTAATAACATGATCCCTAAAATCCCAACAGTGGGAACATTAAACAGGCTGTATATGTTAAGTTTCATTTAACTTAGTTTTTGAGGTCGCAGTACAGTCGATGTCAACAGTGCGCGTTAGTACGAACCGTACATATTTCAGTCTATTCAAAAGATAAAGTTGAAAGCATAAGTAATGACTTACATTAAGCAGAAGTGCACTCGCAGGTATTTTACGTAATTACAGCATTACTAAGGCGGAGTGCGCCGTGTATCTGAAAAATGGGGAACGATGTAGTGGTTAGTTTTTTAAGAGAATTTCGAGTGAAAAGAATTTTATTTCTTCAAGTCCATAAAAATATATAAAATGTCAAAATTAAAAAAAAACTCGAGTTCATTTAAAAAAAAACTATGCTAAATTATTAATTGGATGGTGAGTGATAAATGTATCCCAAAATAAGAAAAGCAAGTTACAGTGTTAATAATCATTAACGCTTTAACTTGCCGTTCTTGTTTTTAATGTCTTATGTATATAGATATATATGTATATATATACCTACATTTGTGTATAAGTATGTATTTAATGAATTGATGATAATAAGATTGTAAAAAGTTATTCAATAGTGTGAAAATTTTAGGTCTAACGGAATGCAATTACATCCATGCAATATATATTTATGTATATATTTCTGCAAGGCGTACTGAGATGTTCACCTAATGGTAAGTGATACAGAGGTTAATAACAACGTGGTACCAGTTAAGATGGTATACACAGCACCACATTACGCTTGACGCTTTGAGACGTAAGGTGTTAAGTCGAATTAACAACTACAGGATATTAAAGCTGCATCATAACAAATCATAAAAAAACGATAAGTTTTATTTAAATAGATATATTTGGACAGATATATCTAAGTCGAACAGAATTGTAAAGTTTTGTCAGTGTGATCGTTTCATGCAAAGTTAAAGTAGTTCTTAAAATGACAAAACTCTTTTGCACTCGCATGCGGTCCATAAATTCATGGTACGACACAGCAAAGCTTCTTAGTTCAAATAAATTTCGTTCAGGAAATAGTGAAACTTTAAGTCGACTGATATATTTGAGGAAAATTATCTAAATAGATTCAGTTAAGTTTAGTTCTAAATTTGTCTATGAATACGCTATCATGCAAAAGTTAGGGTTACTAAATTCATCTTCGTCTTCATCAGCAGATAGACATCCACTGCTGGATATAGGCGTCCTACAATTGTGGTGAGATTTGGGCCATATCCTACGCTGGCCCAATGCGGGTTGGTGAGCCAGAGCCTTGTTTGTTTATTAGCTGTGTGCATCACGTGAAGATGAGGTTGGCTTGAGATCCCTTGTGGTGTTGTACGGAACCCATTTCAGCCTAAATTATTACACTATTTATTATTTTAATATACTTATAATTATATCTACAACATTTTGTGTATTTATGTTGGGATAAAACGTAGAGTTTTGTTATATTCATATAATAATATTATTAAAGAGTATTTATTTTAATTGAATATACAATGGTTCTTACAAATATAGATATTTCGTCATATTGTTAAGCTTGTAGCAGTCTTATCCAAACTGTCTTTTAATCTCAACTCTACCAGTAAATTATATTTTTTATTGTTCAAAACTAAAGTAGTTTAGCGGAAACATTATAACGAAATTGGATGCTTTACCGCTAAATATACTTAAAAATTCTACACAGCGAAATTGGTCACAGTTATTCCAAAAAATTAAAACCATTTTTATTGTGAATCTCGAAACTCGAAATTGTGGACATAAAAACAATGGCACAAGGCGAGATTAAATGTTTTCGCAACGAGCAAAGCGGAAATAACGTGCATACATTATTCCGGCTCAAGTAAGCAGTCGCCCGCTGCGCCGTCTGCCGCTGCTACAATTTACATAACTTATTTTACTTAGAATTATTTGGAATGTTATTAACTTAACTACGACTAACTCATCTGACATAGATATATCCTGTATCTGTTAATACAGCATTTTAAGTATACTTTCATTATATTGAACAATTGCTTGAGAACGTAAATTTAATAAATTCTAAACGTCTCATTTGATGAGTGATGATGAAAGTCGCCGCATTTTCATACAGCAATAAAATACAATAAATAGAACATTATACGCAAAATAAAAAGAAAGGATATAAGAGAAGGTAAACCAACAAGTTAAGAATAAAAATAATGTACGATAAAAAAGAATTAAAACGGCTTATAAATATATAACGTTACATATTACGATTTAGTAATACTGTTAAAACAGTTGTTACTTATCTTGGTGTTGCCAAAGTTATCAGCTATATTTACCAACACACTAATATTAGACGCTAAAGATATACGTTAATATTATTATTAAATACTATATCTATACAAATAACCATTGCTTCTCATTTGATTACTATTTACTCAATAAGTTCAGTTATATTACTAACTAGGGGGGTGTATAGGGCCCCACATAACAACTTAGGAGACTTAAGCGAACCCCACTCACTCTTGGTGCACCCAGTTAATAAACAAATGTGGCTTTGGCGTCCACTAACTCGCATTGGGCCAGCGTGGTGGTAAACATCCTAAATCCTCTCACTATTAAGATAGGTTTATTCCCAGCAGTGAACGTCTACCCCCTAATGAAGAATACTACTAAAGCATTAATTATTAAAAAGTATAAAGAAAAAACACCGAATTTTCGTTATGAAGTAAAACAGTTTTATATTTTGCCAGTTGAAATTACTTGCGTCGATGCAATTCTGTACAACGCATTGTGAATTTAAAGTACAATTAACAAGCATTAATTATCGTATTTAAAATCCATGTCTTGTTTCCAACATCTGCTCTTGAATTTATTGATGTTCACTGTTGAAATTAATCATTACACACAACGTAAAGTTATGTTAAAAACTAATAGGGTTCGTAAAGTTGTAATATATGATCCTATGAGTCTGTTTATCAACAAAATTTAAAGTTATGATCAATGTTTTTTTGGTGTACACCACATTAACTTTGATGGTTAGCTGTTATAAAACATTAAGCATTATACACACACATTACTTTCAGGATAAATAGGTTGAAATGATGATGATTAAAAAGTGAAAGAATAGGGATAACTATTGTATGATCATGCTGTATATGTATTGCTTTATACCGGTTTATTCTTTGTTTTTAGTACTTGATAGTATTAGCGTAAACGAGACTGATGTACTGACTTAAATACTAAGTAACCCTTGTAACTTTCGGGATAAAACGAAATACAAGGTAATAAGATGAGAAATCCGAAAGAATAAGTCTAGAGCCTTCCGGTAAGGAGATATGAAAGGTCATAGTTAACACTGTGGAATGAGGGTAAACCAAAAAGAAAAATTTCGCTGAGAATCGAATTCATGACCTTTGTGTTCAAAGCAAGAAAGTTATTCCTTGAGTCATTTCGGCACATACTAATCTTTTTTTTTTTTTTTTTTTTATTTTGTTATTCTCTTTCATTCCTCGGACTATTGTCGGAGACCTTTTTAGGTTATAAAATACTTTTTT
>DWLS01001634.1:0-20883 GCA_018246255.1 Pachliopta kotzebuea | reverse complement strand
ATTTTAATAACAGTTACTTCAGGTTATGAGACAATATTTGTTGAACCTTACACTGTCGTAGTCCTTGTACTTTATAGTTTAATGTATGGTAATAAAATAACTTCGAAAGCCGCAAATTGCCGAGACGAACGCTCATAACAGTTAGTAAATCATTGTTTAGAACTCTGGCGTTTATTAATAAACTTAATGCAGTGTTGGTTAAGTGACTAACTGAATTCTGCAGACATCAACCTGCTAGTGTATATTTATTTATTATAAATCGTGTATCAAATATCAAATAAAAATAATAGTACAGCATACAGGTAGAAACTTCATAGCTCCATCTGGCGGCTATTTATGACAATCGGTTAAAAATCACTTTAAAAAAATATATAACTTTACTAATTTTCATTAAAATCGATAAATATATTCCTAGGATAGAGTTCAAAGGTTAGGTAAAATAGATTTTTTGTTTATTAATAATATATTAAGGAATTAAGGTTAATAGTAAATTACCAGTAATATGGATTGCGATATTTAGCATAATAATTTTTTTTGTAAATCATCAATTGAAACGAAAATACTTAAGTTTTTCTTCGAATGTAATCAAGAGCTAGTAACCTAGTAAATCATTAAGTATTCAATCAAGAAAAGTTAAATAGTAGTAATAACTATTACAAAGGTGACTTACAAAAGCATTATTTTGAAATAAAAAATGGGGTTTTGAACACTTTCAACATATTTGAACAGCCTTAATTTTCTTATTTCACATTTAAATTGTGATGAAGTCAAAATATCTTTTTGAAGCGTCTTCTAAAATAACCCTTAAAAAGTTTTACTCTGTAACGAGCTGTTATAAATCGGGCAATTAATGTTCTTAAAACACAGTAACGTGGACTTATGTCCCGCTTCCTCGTCATTTAAATTAGTCGCCTCAGAAGCGGGCTTTAAAAGAGTGCCCAAGGAGTGTTTTAAGAGCATCCGACGCTGGATGGCATTTGAATTAATTATCCTCCACGAAGTAACTGCCAGAGTAGTACGAACTTAAACATCATCATTTCACAATAAGTTAACTAGTTCCAGTTTGAATATTATTATTTGTAACAAAAAAATGTTTAAATCATTTGTTATTAAATTGTAAACCATCATAAGAAGCAAGTTATGATACACTATATCAAATTTATTTATATCATCTTGGAACATAGGGTGTTATCAGTATTCCTTAATAAAATAATATTTATCAACTGATAGATAGATAGATCCTTTTATTTTGGGGTGATTTGGGCCGTCTACCACCACGCTGGCCCAATGCGGGTTATTAGAGCGCAAGAGCCTTTTTTGTTGATTAGCACAGTGCACCTCAAGCAGGTAAATTTGTCTTGGACCTTGTGAGCTGTTGTATGAAAGTCCCTGACACCCCGATAAAAGAACACGAAGAGATAGATCCTGATAAGAAGGACCAACCACCACATATGTTAAAATATAAATATGAGAACTTTAAAAACATTACCCTGAAATCAATAATGATGATTATTTCATCTATTACACGAATTAGTATATTTTGTTTGACTTACTAATGGTAATACATTTATCTCTAAAATTATCTGCTATCTTTAGTGGAGTGGCTAAGCTTAGTACATAAATCTCTTGATCATTTCAGGGGCTACATGTTGTGAAGTTTTGGTGGTGATTACCAGTTTGGCTAGCCACCACCTCCTAATGATAAACACTGCTTTGTTACGACTGCGGTTATACGAGAGCCGGAGCATTCTCAGCGACTACGTTTCACCATTCATGGGTGAGTGTTAGCTCATTGTAGGTATAATTACTCGTGTCTACTCAGACAAATTGATCAGTGATTTATAGTACAACGTACATCACTTTAATGTTTGATTGTAGTATGTTTCTGTATTACTTTACATATTTTAACATGTAAACATTATGGAGAGTAATGACGCAGCGTAATTTTAATGGAATGTCCGCTGTAGATTGGGTGGTTCGTGTTATGTGGACGGATAGTATCCGTTACGAATGAATTCGAATCCATAAAATATATCACACCTTTATTTGTCCTCTTCCGCGGCTTCGGAGATATACTGCAGCGTTTCCTTACTTTGAAAATAAAACTCTTGTTTCATTGTTATGTCTTTGTTCCAAAGCCGTGCGGCGGTGGGAAGAGCTTTATAGTTTTCACTATCTTTAAACAGAGTGCTATAGGAGAAACTTTAATCTGACACATTTTTAAAATTATGGCTATTTCTTTATAATTCAATAATAGATAATTTAATTATAATTTACTGACAGGTTACCACCGCAGCTTTTATTGTAGCTGATAAAAAAGGCAAATATTACTATGTTCCGTCCGGTTTAAAAAGCGATGTAAACTAGTAAAATTACTAAGGTAACGAAACTTAATATGTTATATCTCAAGTCGATGAGCGCAAAGTGGTGCTGTGTTTTTTTTAATCGACGAAGCGTATACATTCTTCACGCGTTGCTCATGTTGTCACTTTGGCGAATAAATAGAAAATTATTATTCATACATTACAAGTATTTAAAGCTTCTAGTCCAGACATCAAGGGTTTTTCGTCTCTATGAATTAGTGAGATTACACAAAATTTATAGCTGCTAATTTTGAATTTACATAAAACTTTCAAGTTTTTTTTATTGTACCTCGCGCTGCCTAAAACTTTTAACATTTACTTTTACCATAAGTAAATTTACAAAATAAACAAAAAATATCAAAGTTTTGTTTTCTTTTAATCAACGTAAATTCGTGCTGAATTCCTTCTTTTAATCAGCCGAGGTGAACAAGAAAGTTTTAATTTAGTCTTTAGTAATTTGTGTTTTTACAACGAATAATATAGACCACTTTTATAATTAAACCTGTTGCTAATTCTGTACAGGCTTTTCTTGAGAAGTAAAATTATACCGTTTATAGATTATTTTTAAGTTTTTTCTATTTAAAAGTTCTCTTTTAAAATATGCTTTAAATACCTAAAGAAACGTGAGGTAAATACAACCAAAGACTTGTGTAAAATTTTGTTACACAAACACAGTAATAACGATGTTGGATATCTTAGATGTATGAGTACGTTATAACAGGAGCTTCAAATCAAAATTTATAAACTACATTCGACTTTAGTTCATAATTTATATGTATTTAAAGTCTTATTTCGCTTGTTAAACTTTATACATTTTACTAATTAGTGCCCCGACGTACATCGACTGGTATCAGACAAATAACTATTTGAATACAACAGACTAACATGATTTCATTTTATGTAATGGTTTTGAGATGAATTCAACCTTTTGATTTTTTGTTTAAAATGTTTGGCGCAATGTTACTATACATTTTCCCTTTAAAACAATTGATTTAGATATATAATGCTATTGATTTAAATATAGACTTTAAGATTAATTTTAAAACAGAAAAAGACGAAAGTGAATTTAATGTTAGGGGAGCATTTTTCAAAAAATGCACAATATTGTTTAAAGACATATTTACCCATTCGTAAGTGTTGTCTGCAGACCTATAAACATGAAAAATAACAGAGTCCCGATCCAAGAATCCCCGTCTGCTAACATTAAAGAAAACGGACCGTGAAGAATTATTATGCAAAACGCCATTACGGGCCGTATTACAATGCGGCTAAGCCACCATCTCGTGTTTAAGTGCACAATGAGAAAAGTGTCGGACTATTCAAATGAGGACACTACACGGAGTAATTATTCGAATAGCTCGAATTACAGCTGCATTAACTCGCTAACCTAGCAATTTCTGTACACAAATCTTACAACCGCTTCGTGACAGTATTATCTCTCGGCATTAACTTGGTAGCTGCTGCTGTGATTTACGTTGTATTGCTTGCACGGTTTATGGATGCAGTGCTTCTTTATGATGTTTACCCACCTCCACCATTACATCTGGAGACGGTGAAGATGCAATTAACGCTTTTTCAATGTCTTTCTAGAGGGAATTGTTGTTTTCAACGACAATCACACCTGTACTTTTTGTACTAGCAATCCAAAAATGAAATTACATAAATCTTAGTCAAAAACTCATGAATTGTTTAGGTTTTAATAATACGTGCAATATTTTAAACTAATTAAACCTGTTGTGTATTTGTTACTTTTGTTATTTGGGTTTGACTTTTAAATTTTCTCGCCCGATTTGATTTTCGTGCTATGTATCCTGATTGTGGATATTGCAAATGCAGTACGGGATGTCCTCCTGGTAAAGGTCACTAGAAATCGTTATATGCAAATGACATTATACGGCTCGATCACCAGTTTCAATTCACGCTAATCCGTAATTATTTATTTAAAAAAAAACGACCTTTCAAAAATAATACGGAGATTACAAGAAACAGACAGACGTATGTTTATTATATTTCTTTGATAAAAAATGCCTGTTTTTATATTTAAAATTACTTAGATTATAAATAGAAAGTTTTGCAATCTAATCAATTTAAATGAAACACTAAAATATAGGGTATCCTACCAAGTGTCTAGTTAACACTGATTTATGACATTAATTCGCGATTGAGTAAGGAATGCGAGATTTTATGGACCTTAATTAGGTGCCCGTCTGGAGTATATAATGAACTAAATGAGTACATTCCAAAGAGAAGAATGAGATGACTAACAACATGACAATTAAATGGTACATACTCGATATGTTTTGGATAATAAAGCAGAAAATCAAAGGAACTCTTTATTGTTTAATTACAGGGCTATATATTGCAGTTTGCTGGTAGTTTTATTAACGTGCATGACCAGCTGCCATCCTCTTCATAAATCATTGCTGTGCCCGATGTCAACATATGAGGATCAGAGAATCTGACTAAACACCACCTGATTTAAAAATCAAGTGTTTTCTCTTAAATATTATCTCAAGAAAATTTTACACTTGTTAGCTTTAGGTTTCTTCCATTATTAAGTTTATACATATTGCGTTAATTTTAAGGTTTCGCTGTAGTAATTACTCAAATAGTATTAACATGTTCAAGTGTTGTTTTAAAAAACATGTATAAATGAACATAGCTACGGATCATACTTGGTAGTATAAAGGTTTAATCTCACTCTTAAAAATTTACTTATAAATCGTGTTCTGTACAGCCTGTTTTAACTTAAGGCATACCTTTAGCAGCTGACACTAAATCACGGGAGTCGAATGTAACTTCTAAGCAACATTGGTTTATTAATACGGGTCATGTGACATTCGAGCCAAGTTGGGTTGTATCCAAGTGGGCTCTCCATCGAAATTGGCAAGTTATCGAATGGCAGCAGCTGTCATGCACATAAATGCACATGCGAATCTGCCTACCTGAAAACTTTCCTAGATTCCGGCCAAATGTTTTGAAATTTGCCAAATATTTGGAAAATGAAATGTATACAAAAGTTTTGTTTAGTATGAAAAATGCTTAGTTTTGATATTACTTGATGTTGGTATCTACAATTAGACTTCAATAAAGTTCTCATAGCTATAAATATCTAAGACTGCATATTCATTAGTAATATATACTGCCTACATATCATATATAGATTATTCGTTACAAGTTTACGTTGTGATATAAAATAAAGCGAAAGTATAAAAAACATTCTGTGTACATATTTTAATTTACTAGTCTATTGAATTAATAATCAAAATTTTTGATAGTGCGTTTCACACTGATCTGTTTGCGATCTCAATACCTACAATTTAGAGTTTCTTAAAAATAATTTTTTTTAGTAATAGGATTTCAGCTTTTCTTAACAATTCTACTACAGTGCAAATATATTTCTAAAATACAGGTTAATAAAGATATTTTCCACATTAAACTAGCTGTACGTGATCCAATTCTAGTCTTATATAGACATTATTACGTTTAGTTTGTTATTTTCATATTGCCAGAGCAAAGTACAGATCAGACACGCGATATGCATTGAATCTCATTATTCTGTACGCATTCGGAATTTCATGTCTACCTACCTTCGTAGTCTACCATAATTCTTCGCAGAAGAAATATAAAACTTTAAATAGTTGTATGGAACAATAATGCTATTCCAACCAGCTATCAAAACCGCAATTGAGACTAGGTAATATATAGAAAATAAATAAGTTCATACAAGTCCTTCGTATAAGAGTTCACAAATGGATACGTATATATATTTACTTCTTAAGTAAAGTTCGCCATCTCATGTCGTAAAGAACATTATGTAATCTGCATAAAAAGTTTGAATGGGCAAGGATGAAAGCCTCGAGTCGCGTCTGGCATGCGAATTGCTTCTTATATTACGCTAATATTGACTCTTTTACTCACAGTGGCAAAGGATCTCCTTCGTTTCTTTAGACTTCTGTCGTTTGCTCACGTACAATATGTATGGAAGGCCTTACAAATTTCGCTTTGATATCAGTTGCGGACATATGCTTGATTTTTAATAGACTTTGCGACCGAAATTCACGTCGTTTACTCACTGATTTCTTTTAACTTTCCCTCAAAATCTTCTTTCCAAAAGATATAAAGATTTGTTATCTGAAATCAGAAAAAACAACACCGTATATTCCCTGATAAATATATTGAATTTTTTTATGTAAATATCAAAAAATGTAAACTTCTAGAGCGAGCTGTATTTCTAACAGGTTGATTAGATCTGGAAATTATTGTTTATAGGCAAAATTATAATTATAGAAAAAATCTGCGACAGGCGGGAATTGGATGAAGAAAGCTTGGATGAGTGGTTTGTTTAATACATTGTTTTCACAAGAGAGGCGTAGGGACCAGAGGGTAATTCTGTTATTTAAGGGAGCAATTCGATTTTTTTTTTAAAATCATCTGATATAATTTATTTTTAGTTTTTTTTTAATGGGGGGGGGGTGTATTGAATAAAACTTACAAGTTCCGGGAGGGACACAGAAAATTTTTTATTTAAAAGTGGGATATAGGACCAAAAAGTTTGGGAAACATTGCTCTAATAAATGGAGAAAACCGCATTCTCTCAAACTTTGAAGAACTTTATGTTAGTAATAACAGTATAGTAAATAAATGAGACCTAAAATTAAAGTATCAATTCATACATTATATACAATACATTGATACTAGAGGCAACGTATTTGTAAACTATACATCATCAGAGCTGTAAGTTGTATTTGAAACCTAAACGGATCTTATTTCTAGATTACGATTCAATTCCCTAAATCAAACTTAATGTAAAGCTAGATGCTGATGATGAATAGGATCTTAAGAAATATTTATCAGTTCATTGACTCATAAATTTTTAAAAATTTAGGATGTGTTATTTGTAACAGTAAATTTTTTCGCAAATAATAATATCGGAAACACAACAATAACAATATTGGAAATTAGATTTAAAATCTTGATAAGAATTCAATTTATATTTCCGGAATACACCCCTCAATGGCATTGTTGTTGTAAATCAAAGTCACCCTAAGCATTAGAGACCCTATCGGCGATTGGTAAGATATAACTATTGCTTGCTCATTTATCAAATTCTTTTATTGTTAACTGTCTAAATAAACAAATTATATTTGGGTCGCTTAAAGTTATTTGTATCAATATGATTAATTTACAGTTCATATTTAGTACAAAATTAATAATTTATGCATTATATTTTAATCTAGATTGGAAAGGGAAAATAGTACTCAAATAAACAGGAATATTGACTTGATGATCTAAGTCTTTTCCTTGGCTTAATATTTCATTACAACTTCCACTTTATCACCTTATGTAATGTTGACGAGTTAAAAATTTCCTTAGACGGTAGGTATGTCTACTAAATCTTCAATTTTGGGTATTCCAATAAATATTTTAATTTTATTTTATTTGACTAGAGGACACAACGAGCAAGGCGTTCACCAGATGGTAAGTGATACTCTTGACATTAAAAACGGTGCAGGTTAAAATGTGCTCTTCACCTTTTAATATAAGGTATTAAGTCTTATTACCCTAGTAATTTCACTAGCTTAGAGCACCGTTCAAACCGTAACACAGTAATGTTTTCACAGCACTATTTGGCGGCTGTAATAAGTCTTGCGGTGGACCAGAAGATGTCAAGTTACGTAGGTAACAAAATTATTGACTTGAATTCTTTTGAATAAGTGATTTAAAACAAACGCTTATATTAAGAGACTCTATGACTAAATACCTTTGTTTTTGATACCACACAAACATTTCTTGTTGATATAAATTAATATAAAAGCCTTAATTTATATATTATAACTGTTCCAGGTCAGCCTGTTTAGCATACCTTGTCCCAAATTGAACATGCTGAGGAATTATTAAAAGAATACTTAGCGTGCTGTAGATGGTTATAGTTTTGTGCAAATATGTGCTAAATTGTGCAAGGTGGACAGACCATAGACACTCCTGACAATTGCCTTCAAAACAAAGCAAAAACTGCTACTTGTCTTTTCGATTGTAATGTATTACTTTAAAAGAAGTTCGCATGTTTTTACAATATTAACCATATTGGTCTTATTTCAATAATTTTCCTTGTCTTTATCTTCCCATGATTATTGTTAATCAGTTTATTGTTAGATACAGCCTCACTTTATATTTGAATTAAAATTTTACCTTTTAAAGAATAATGTTCATTTTTAAAAAACCTTTTCTACCTTGTTTTATATCTACATACATATATGTGAGAAATGTTAAAAGACATTTTTTTCTGTTTTTATTGTATCAATGAAAAAAGTTTTCAGGCATCCATAATTTTGCCAGGAGTAATTCTGAGTTAATTTTAAATAAACAAGCGTTATTATAGTTTAAGCTTTTCTTAGACGGTAACACGACATTAAGTTTTATTCGTTTCTTAACAATCGCTAACCAGGTTTAGTGATATCTTTACAATGAGGTGTCTTTTATTATTAAAATAATTAAGAATAACCATAAACCTGTTTCTTATATTATCGATGTTGATTGATATTCTTTTTTCATTTATTAAGTATCAATTGCAACTCTTTTTCGGGGTATCATCCGATTTATCTATTATATCGGATATACACAATTTTTTTAGAGGTGAACTTATATTTTAACATATTTTTTGCTTACACTTATCTTTGCTGAGTACGCCATTTATAATAATAATAATTGATCTACGAAAAAATATTTCTTTTTTACAAATTATTATTCCTTTATAATGAGCTTGCCATGAAACAAGTAAATTATTACTCTGTCTTTTCCTAGTGACTATTCCATATGGTGACGGGGCCAGCTTTTCGTATTTCACTTCACTGTGTTGTCAATATCGTCATCAGTCACTAAACAAGTGAATCATTACTGTTTACTTTAAAAGTATTAAAGATTTAAATAATAATAATTCTGCCACAAATATTTGTATATTAACATCATGCGGTAGTGGAAAGCGATATGATATTTGGTTGCGTAAATCCTAAAGCCACGGATCACGGGTCAGCCGGACTGTAACTATGGGCCCTTATGACGTAATCCCAGCCAAGCGGGGCCTTTTGATCCCGTCATAGACTTCAAAGGCACGAGTGCAGTGCATTGTGGAGGATTTCGAGACTGTTTAGCACGGGTTCGCTTGTAAGCTAGGATTAGCCCGACGTGTCATGTAGCCACTGCGGTGTTTAGTACCTAATAGGAGTTGTCCGGATAATGTACAATGTATTCGAACATTGAACTAACCTTAGTAGGATTATTTAACCATGTTGGACTTTAGTACAAGTGATATATATTATTAAGAGATTTTAGGATAATAATGGATGAACATACAAAATTATTTCCGTGTTGAAATATAAATCTATTAAAGTTTAAGATTCTTAACATGAGGTTCATAACTTATTTTACAAACATGTTCCTATTATGGAGTATACATTTTATTTATTTTTACTTTATGTAATACCTTAATTTAAGGGTACAGAGGGCGGATTCGATACCATAGAGGCATTTCTGCCAGAAAATCAGGGAACGAAGTAAAATTTGTTTGTAGGAGAGAAGTGACAAGAGGAAAAGGAAATTGACAGTTGATTTGTAAAACTACCGATCGTTTACATAATTAATAAATTATATTGTATAAAAATTTTAATCATAATGGTGTTCACAATAGTATTCAACTTCTATCGTCGATTCATTATCAGTCAAACCAAAAGCTTTCACGTATCAGACTAACGTAGTCGATTCGACATTGGTAGTAACATTAGTTGCGTTCCCTAATTCGCGAGCAAATGATTGAAGGGCCGAGTGCGGCCCGTTCATTGTCTGCGGCATACGGGCTGTCGGGTGAGCCGTGGCCGGTGCCATTTGTCAGAGCTGATCGTTTGTCGTGTGCTGGCCGGTACATAACTAATTGCGGCTGTAAATCGTCGCGCGACGCTCACGTCGCCGCCCGTACGAACGCGGACCGATGAATGTACCGGCGCGCCGCTAAACAGACGTTCGCTGTTTTAATTAAACACCGATAAATGGTTTATTTCTGAACCTATGAGATTTGGGATTGCTTAGATACACGCCTTGTTAAAAGAAATTTATGTTTCTTCTTCATTTAAGCCAAAGCGCAGCGTTGGCAGACCTCCCACTAGGTGGACAGACAATATAAAAACAGTCGCTGGGAGCGATTGGATCCACAGCACAAATCGTATTTTGTGGAATATTTTACAAGAAATCTATGTCCAGGAGTAGACGTCCTCGGGATGAAAAGATGATGATAATAAGTAAAACCTAAAAGAAATACATCAGATCTAAAATGTTGAGTAAAAGTGTAATGTTAAAAAACATGCGCGACTGCCGACTGCCGACTGCCGACGATGTCGAGGGCAGAGCGATAGAAAAAAAGCTGACCCCTCTGTTATATTGGGCAATGAGTAAACACAGAGAAAGTTTAATTAAATGAGCAAGAAGTCTACTGATGGTAAGTGATATGCCCGCATATAATGAGGTGTTGGGGTAATAAACAATGCACCACTATATACTCATTGCTTTAAGGTAAAAATTATAGTCCTCTTTATCATAGTATTACTTGCTGCTGGGACCTACAAACCATGTGTACAATAATATTTGGATATTATTATGGCAACAGCGACAATCTGTATTTAAACATTATTGAAGATTTCTAAATCTGATAGATTAAAAAAGTATTTTTTTTTTGCCAAAATTTCTTGTTGGAACTCCTTCATAAAGCTAAAGTCATTCAATGAACAGGTTGTGATCTTTGTTCGAATGTAAACTCCTAAAATATCTGTGATCGTTTAGATATTGTATGTTACGTATATATGTAATAAAATGTATATTATGAAAGAGTCCGTGTATATATTGATTTTTTATTGTTTTAAAAAAGCAAAATCGGAGCGCGACTCACGCATACATCGTGATAAATGAGGCGTACTCACACTCGTTGGAGATTGACGCGAAATCGCTTACCATGATGACAGCCCCCGATCTGATAATGGACAGCGTAAGAGATTCTGCTTTACTACTTCGATGATATAAATCAAATGTATTTTTTGGAAAAAAATAAGTCCTTTATGGTTATTTGTATATGACATAAATTCTTCTTTTTAGTCTCTATTACTTGATAGCATCACCACAGAAGAGACTGATACGCCGACTTAAATACTCCGTAACACTTGTAATTTTAATCAGAAGGGTTGTATGGATTGTGTTTCTGAATAAACTTAAATTAAAGATCATCAAGACGCGAAATCCGAAATGAAAAGTCTATAGCTTTTCCATTTAAGGAAACAAGAAAGGTCAAAGTTAATACTGTGGAAGGACTGGAAAATACAAGTGAAAATTCATTGAGAATTGAACTCATGACCTTTGTGTCCGAAGCATAACTCCTAGTACATTCTGGTACATTTTTATCTTATAAGGTAATAGAGTCGTTTTACCGACTTGTTTATTTACTCGCAAGGATTTGTTTATATAGAATTATCTAGATTTAAAGTATTATTATCATTAATCATATTATTATCACCAAAATTAGACTAGTACTTATAGCTATTTCAGTAGTACTGATTAAAAATACTATGAATGAACATAATTTGAGAGCTGGGTTTTCTTTTAATATATATCTAATTTGAACTCATATTTAAATGAATATAGAATGCAAATAAAATGAATACTCGATGCCTCATACTTTCAAAGATTGCTGCAAATATCAACGATCCAATTAGATTTCGGGGAAATTTCTAATTATTATTTCATCAACTCATGAGGGAACTGTGCCGGGCGTCATAAGTTAAAATGTCTTTTAATGAATATGAATTCATACAAACGCATGCATTGGAATAAGATTCGCAACCTTATTACAATGGAATAAAGGTTATTACGAAATAATTATGTTGTGAATGAGTGATATAAAGTATGGATACGGTTTACAGCAAAACGGTGTTTGGCAAATGGACCGCGATGACTGCTCGCAATTAACATTCCCATGTGTTTACCGCTTTAACGGATACAAAACAATTAATAAAGATGTGTTAACAGTATACTATATGGTGGTGATGATGATGGTGAAAAATTATCAGTAAAATAAGAGCCCTGCTTCGTTAATCTCCATAAAAGTAGAGGCCAGGCTTAGAATATGATTTTACAATTCTTCTTTGCTGGTTCAACTGAAGCTCATTCGGAACCTTACCTCACCCAAGTCATGCTACCACAAAACAAAAAAAAAAAAAATCATATCGTTTTTACTTCTTAATATTTACTTTAGTACTGTTGTATATTCTATTTACTTATTTGTTGTTATTTTACTAGTGATAGGTCTGAGTTCCCGTAAACCATCTAGTTAGGTACTACCGCGGCTTTTATTTCAGCCGTCTCATAGTATGTAAATATTACTAAGTTTCAGTTTAAAAGTAAGGTAATGAAATTACTGCAGTAACGAAACTTAATATCTTATGTCTTAAGGCGACGTGCGCAACGTGGTGCAGTGTATATAATTTTAACCAGTACCGGAAATATATGAGCAATCTCGAAACCTCATGGTCTCGTCGAACAAAAAGAATGTACTTTTTTCTGTGATGTAATTTTATTCTTGCTTTATTACATCCGCCTACAACATCTCTTCTGTATGAGGTTTAATTTACAGAGTATAATACCTAAGTAAACAGCCATGTATCTTTATGTACAGCAGTATTAGATAAATGAAATACTCTTGAATCTACGATACAGTTGAAGAGGTCAGAAATCATATCGCTTTAAATGAAACTGCTCGCCCCTCACATCGGTTTTGTACGTTAAAACTCCACCTATGGGTGTCTTCTTAACGAAGACCTTCGGTATGGCAGACACGTCCGAAAGTAACGCAGGAATCATTCTGTTAGATAGAGCGTGATATGAGTTAGGTATGATTGCTTCGACGGAATGAACTGTTTGGATGGAACGAATGGATCAAAATGAAACCGGGTGTCATAAATCAGACGCTCGTAACACGGGGCTTAATGGAGCTGGAATTTGTTATACCATACAGTAATATTTATGTAGCTCGGGTTAAACGTTATTACATGTTTCGTTACTTTCCCTATATTACACATAGATATAATTTCGTTATAACGTTTTAATTTTTAGAAAAGAAAGCAATTCTTTCAATTACTTTTCATTGAAATCAGAACTGATAAATATAATCTAGAAAATAAACTGCACGAAAGAGTAAATAAAACTGTAAATTTAAAATTATGCCAAAATTATAAAGGAGAATAAGTAGCGATGGAAAAAATGTGGAAGGTGATGTGTGTAAGAAGAAGCGGAAAAAGAAAAGTTGATGTAAGAGGAAAGAGAATTGCAAACAGAAATAGGTATAAAGAATAATGGGAAGAAAGATAAGAGGAAATAAAGTAAGAATGAATAAAATCCCTGACCCACTTTGCGCGGGAACGAGTATAAAAAATTATATAATCTAGACATTTATTAAATTGAAACAGACTTACATTTCACTAGAGTTGTATTTAAAGGTAAATAAAGAAAGTAGTCTTTAAATAGAAACTGTTACAGAGAATTCATTAATAACTCAGCTGTAAATGTTTTTAAGTCATGATTGTTTGGCGAAGCTACTGAATGTTATACTTAATAGTGATATATATTCTGAAATATTTGGATTAAGCATAAAACAGGCAATGCAGTCGTATAATGTTCTCCTCGAAATTGGATGTTTCATGTTAATAAAGAGTCAGCTCAACCCGCTGCCGATGCCATGCGAATAAGTTATAAAGGGAATAGACACGATAATATTACGAATGTTACCCTACGCATAAAAAGGATAACGATTTTTCTGCGTATGTCCCGAATAATTGTACAAGGGTCGTATTTACTTGTTACTGGGAATGAATGTTTTTGATCCACTCATCTTAGAAGTTTATAGACATAAGGGTTTTTGTATATTTGCTTTGCTTTTGTTCAATTGTTCAAGAAATCTCTGCCTATTTATAAAGCATTTATAACTTTGTTATTTCTATTAACACTAAATCGCTAACATTTCAAGTTCCTCGCTATATAGTACAATATATTTTTAATTCTGTGGTAATAATGAATAGCGAATAAGTAGGATAATTATTTTCTGTATTAAGTATACAATCTCAGCCAATACATAAACAGGAAAGTAAAATATGAATAGCTATAGTAAGACACTTAAGAACAAAAATAGAATTAAACAATATTAACTAGTTAGAAATTAAGGCATATATGGACCTAACGTAGCAAAAGAAGAGTATTCACAACAAATAAATGTATGTTTAATGTAAGAATTTATCAGTCTGTCTGATGTTGTGCAATGTAGTGAGATGTATTTTTTTAGGTTATAAAGAGATCTTAGATTTTAGGAAGGATCACACAAATCTTACTAATTTTTTATATTTGTTGTTTGTATTGTTATACCATGTATTATTTTATATAACATAATTTAAATATCTCTAAAATCTTGTCCTGCTTATTTATGTATAGATCTTTTGTAAGGATCGTAGTTTTTAAAAGACAATCTTACTTTAAAATAATCAAATAAAAATCTTATAACAAGTGCAATTGTATAATAACTCAACTTCTCCTTTAACGAGACATGCGCGAACTTATGAATTAAAATTTATTATATTGTGCCGTAGTAAATTTTCACCTTCATTGTGAACTGCTAACAATAAGCGTTAACGAGACACTTTCTCTATCTGCGCCCTATTTTACTTTAGAACTTGAGATTAGACTTGAGAAACGTTACAGTAGTTAGAAATACAGGGCAAGGATGTGTGGGATTTCTTTGTATACATCAGTATAATAAAAATTTTAAAGAAATATTGCCCGGTAATAATATATATTTAAACCAGAATAGCTGAAATATATGATTAAGAATTGAAGTAAAATATTACATAAGGAATATTAAATCTTAGATACATATATAGACAAATAAAACGACGAAAATTTTATTAACTCCCACAGACGTTACTTTGTGAATAATTTCACTTAATGTTACCTAAGAAATTGAAGTTAAGCCAATAGCAGTTACAGCAAATAGGTGGATGGTAATGGTTAAAACTTCAAACAATTTGAGAACACATTTCCTGCACGATAGGGACATGATCCTTACTACGAATCTTTGATAACGAAAAACGAATTCATACATTTTTTTACTTGTCGAAACATGAAAACTCCCCAGTATATAACATACTATATCATAAATTTACAATCTTAGCATAGACATAGAATGTAAGTAAAAAAAAGTGAATAGATGTAGAAATACACCTAAGAACATAAATGTAATTAAACAATAACATGTAGCTGGAAATTAAGGCAAATACGGACCCTGATTTACGGTGTCAGAGGATAAATAGTAATTAAAAAAACATACTGTACCAAATACCATTAGGTGAACATTCAGACGAATGTTCAGCTGATGATAATTGATATAATATGTGATATACTACACCGTATTAAACTAATCATTATGAGTCACGTCACTCTTAAAACATAGAACGCTATAACAGAAACAGATTTTTTTAAAATCACTTACAAGTCATCGATGATCATTAAAACGTATTATTTTTATTAAGCAAAAACAACTTTCCAGGAAAATAAAGAAAATTTAATTCGGTCATCAATGACAGTCATGGCGCTGTGGGATAAAAAATACTATTTACTTTATAAGGTCACCTGTGACCTATACGGCGTTCAACGTATTAACAAATATAATGTAATAACAAATAAATATAAGGAATAAAAACCTACTATTTTTTATCTACATGGGTTAGAATTTAAATAGACTTAAACGAGTCTTGGATGAAGAGAATTCGCCAAAAAATCTTTCAGATATATTGTAAGCAGAAACATAGCAATGTTATCGTAGAAAATTAGAGTTTTAAAAATACCTAAATTTTGTTTTAATTACTGTTATCTATTTGTTGGTTGTAAGACAAGTATTAGCGAGAATTTATAGTAGAAGATATCGACCGGCTTCATGAGGCCTTTGACGACAAAATGCACTCGGGGCCACAATCGATAGACAATGCATTGTTTGGCTTTTGTTCGCGAAACGTAAAGCGCTCTTAGAAGTATCTTTAGTTCTTTGAGATCGTCTCTTACTTACTGTAATGTATTGTATTGCATATAGAGTTTTGTTTTACAATAGCATTAGGACTCCTCGACAAATTTTTCATTTATAAATATACTTTGTATTACCAAGCAAATCAACTATGATTTAAACATTAGTTTATTTAATTTCGTCATCATGTTTAGATAGTGGTATTTATTGGTTTTTACCGAGTATAGTATAGGTTTTTATTGATAATAAAGTCAAGTGTTACCTTTTAATATTTCTGTATAAATTCATTATAATTATGACATTAAATCAATTGATTTTAAATTTAGTTTAGTGTTGGTATACCTCTGTTGCCGGATATCGTCTAGCTTCGACCGTACCACCTATTGCAGCCAACAAACATTACTGTGTACTGATTTGAAGAGCGTTTTAAGGTAGGAAAATTACTGGGGTAACCAGACTTAACATCTTATGTTGATGAGAGGTGCTGTGTATACCATCCTACTCAGTGCTACATTGTCATGGGCAAGCGTATCACTTACCGACAGATGAATGCCTCGCTTGTCTCGTCGCCTCGTCCATTACCGAATATTAAGTTAGTGTTATAGAATATTAATAAATATATAGAGTATAGCTGTACATAATTAAACAGCCATCTAGTCTCCCTCTACACTCTGTCAATAAGTTACGTCTCTCGAGGAATAGAATGGCCTCATTTGTGACACCAATGCAATCCGTTTAATTCGTTACGCAGCAACCCCCCACTGATTAGATAAAAGCGGCTGGGATTAAAAGAAAATTAAATGCCCCAAACTGATGTCAGCCCAACGATTTGCGATACATCTAAACCATCGTGCTATTAACCTAACCCTTATTCCTTAAACGTTAATAGTTAGAATAGATCACGGCAACACAGAAATATCTTGGTAAGTTTTCACCGCTGACAATGTGGGATGAATCGAGACCCCCTCAAGAACTCATCCCACGTTTGGGGCGTTTCTTTAGAAACCGTGGCTGATTGTGCCGCTTAATTAAACTGCATTTTGCTGAATCGGCGTCGTTTCAACAGTTTGGCGGGAGACTTAAGAGCTTCATCTTGATAATGTACTCCATTTACAACTTCAGTAATTGGATATTAAATCTTTAATTTATAATAATTTTCTTGTAAAACATTCATATAACCATTAATATATATATACTAGTATACATCTTAATTTTGACCTTACGAGCAGCAAAATTTTTGAAGTTAGTTATTAGTTTTCAAAAACTAAACACTAACGAGTAATACCAAAGTAAAAGATTTTTACTTAATTCATGTGAATGTTGCTCGATGGTTATATAAAATTGTAATTATCCAGATATGATGCCGAAATTTGAGAGGATGATAAATAGGTTTCTGGGCTGGTTAGACTGATTTTTTATGGACCCTACTTTCTTAAAAACGCAATAAATATAATAACTATTTAATGGTTTAAAAAGTTCATGGTTATATATCTATTTAAAGTATTTAAATACGATTTCCGTAATTAATATCATATTTTACTATTTAGGAATTGACAGATAGGTCTCTATTTAGAGACTATCTAGAAAGGCCCCTGATTATTTTTGTCTCAAAGCTTAGAAAGTTATTATACATACTAAGGTGTGCAATGGAATATATCAGAATCGCAATGTTATAAACTTGAGCATCGCTTCCACATTATTAAAGGAGAACCTGCTAGTAGTTTTTTAAATATTTATTTTTTTGTTAGGTCCACAGTCAATCATACTCTATCACATTATCTAAAGTATACAAAGAAATTATGAAAATAAACTAAGTGCATGATTGTTAAAATGTAAACACAACATACTCATTCTAATTTTTTACACGGTAAAAGTTAGACTAGTTTGAACAATATTATAGAGATATTGCAATAGATGAAATAATATACCAGTTACAAGAAAAAGGTAATAATAATAGTAACTAGTTACAGGAATTTTCATAAGAAAAAAGGGTTAAGATATTTGTATAATGATTTCTTGAGAATGTCGTCAGATTTTCTTTTACTGCGAAAAACTGGGGAGTTGCAAACGCAGGGGAAGCGACAGAGGAGTAATAGCAAATCTTGGAATCTTAACAGCGACAGTAATATAGAAACTATGTACACATATGTTTACTGTCCTCTTCCCCGCTAACGATAATGACTGTTGATACAAATGAATATTGATTTCTTCGCGAGTCAGCAGGCAAACAACACTTGAATAACGGCACGCGTCCGGCGTCAGAGTGTGATTGTCAACAAAGGTAACAGCTTCACAAATATTTGACTTGTGATGTGTTTAAACAAGCATTTGTTATAAACAACTACACGATAAGCGCTACGTTTGATTTTAGACGTCAAATACTAAAGCAAATATTGTAAAATTGTTAGAGTTTTTATACAGTTTAAGTTAACAGTTTGGTCTAGTGATATCTTCGACAAAAACATGTTTGTAGTCACTCCATATAAAGACAGTACTACTGTCTCGCCTGTAAATGCCTCAAGTTAAGTCCATTGTTGGACATGGGTCTCGATAAATGTATGCCAAAAGACACAGTCTACTTTTGAGACGAGTAGCTTCTAGCGATTTTTTCCCACGTCTCCGTTACCGATATTTAAATCTAGTCGTTATTTTAATAGTTTTGTAATTCTCTCAATAATCGGTGCTTTAAAAGCGAAAGGTTTATTTGTAAATTATGTATATTGTAAATTGCATTTAACCAAAAATTAAACTTATATTTAAGCGAACCGGCTGTTAACTGAAAACAAAAGTTTTAAGAGAGAATCAAAAGAGAATGCAAAAACGTTATCCAAGATCGACGTTCCAGGCTTTTCTTGTAATATTTAAATAACTTTACACTTGGAAAGGAGAAACTAAAAGAAGAAACACTACTCTGAATTTGAACATTTTCAATACTCATCATCATGGTTTTAGCCGAATGTTGTATACGTTGTCTTCAAAGCTTTATTTCCAATGAGCTTTTGAACCATTTATTTATTATAGATAAGTATAAGAAGAAAAGATAAGATTTTTATATAATTTATATGTACATCTATGTTTACAATACTGTACATTTGTTTTTTTTGTTGCACCCGATTGTATTTTCTTTTCTTTTGTTCTCTTTACATCCTGAACGGTTGCCTAGTAGAGAATGCCTTGTGGTATTATGTCCGCCTTTTTGTTGACTGTGACTCTCTTATACATAATTTCATTGTCTTGTTTTATTTGTGCAAAAAAAGTATAAATAAGAACGCATACGATTTAATTATTATTGCAAAAGATCTTCGACAATAGTAACAGATACACTTTTAAAACTTCTTCAGTGTTTATCAAAGTATTATTGAGGAACCAGACAATACGTGAACTCGCCGACGGTACAGGTATTGATCACACTGCAAAATTACAGTGTTTTGTTCTACCTTCATATTTCCTTCGACACCTTTATGACTTTGATGAAAGCCTACAAAAGCTCCGACGTGTCACTCTGTATTAGTATTAACATTTTTATAGCTTAGGTGCGGATTGGGTGGAATTTTGGTATTATCTTCAGGAACATGATTGGCGTAACCCTCTTCAACGCTTCTCGAAACTGTTATAAAAGACGGATGAGACTGCATGTTTCCGATATTGATATAAAACTCCGCTAAACTATGATTGATAATGTTGCTGAATAGAGTATTATCTTCGTGAATCTATCACTTCCTGTGAGGCTTATAACCGATTTGTGGTTGTAACAAAAATTTATGAATTTCTTTTTCACATGAAAATTACTGTGATACAAGAACCTTATAGCGGTATTACTATTACTGTGTTATAAGATATTTTTAGGAGAAGTTCTGTTTCTGCAGCCAAAGATTATGTGAACATTACCGTGTTCTGTTTTAAATGGCGTTGTAAGCTGGTAAAATTACTGGAGTATCGAGATTTAACACACCCTACGTCTTAAGGCGATGTGCGCAATGTGGTGTTGTGTATACCATCTTAACCAGAGCCATCCTATGGGTAAGCTTATACCTTACCATCAGATGAACATTCGTCTCATCGCCTTATAAAATTCCAAAAGGTTTTTTTTTTGTTTAAAATAAGAAATTCTTTATTGAAGTGTAAAAGAGTATGATAGCTTTAGAAGCCGATCTTTACGACTTTACTTGGAAACGCACTATCGTTGAGGATGTAATTTTTAATGATATATAGTAAATTAATCACTAGTTAATTTGCTTGCGTAAGCCCGACTCCCCCGACCCGCCAAGCTGTTGCTTGTGCAAGTCGGAGGGTCACCCCGCGAACTACCGCGGGTGTCCCAGGGCGCCTCACAGGAGCGCCGCGACCGCTCCGACTCACAAGGGGGCCCAGTGGCGAAAACCGGTCGGTCCGGTCGCTCGCCCCCCGCCCCCCTCACTGCCC
>DWLS01001633.1:0-20885 GCA_018246255.1 Pachliopta kotzebuea | reverse complement strand
TTCACGGCCATAATGGTGGCCGAAACCATGGAAAACACCCCAAAAAAAAAAAAAAAAAATTACTATACGAGTGTACTTTCTTCATATTATTATGATAGTCAAAATTGAAGGCAAAAGGTAAGACGAACAGTAAAGATAAATCTTACTGTGAAAAATAAAGAATTGAACCGGAATCACCGATAAATACATGTTCCTACTGGAACAAAACAGAAACAAATTCGTAAACACTGAAGACAATCCTCAAGTAAAGTTTAAAGGAGGGTTTTTTTATAATCTGTCTGTGAACATGCTTGACAGAACTACACAGTACCATCAATTTGTTTTTAATAAATTGCAACTATATTTGTAATGAACATCTTGCTGCGATAAATTGGGACGGTGTTATTAAGCATTTTTAATATCCGTATCAAAATAATACAAGTATCATACAATTACGAATCTCTTAAGATATAAGAATATTAATTTAAAAAATAGGAAGTCTTGTCTAATTCGTCTCTAAAATTTAATATAAGTTTGGCAAAAATCCTTTTCATGTACTATGTACCGTTCTTCAAATGCCATTTGCGCATCAATACAGAGACCGAAAAGTCATTTATCAATATTTTTACTGGTCTGCACATATATTTAAAACAAGTTAATAAGTCCTTACATATTTCGAGAGTAAAATAGATATTTTATTTTTTTAAATATAAAATAACTTACGTCTATGGTATATCTTAAAAATCTACTTTTCTTGAAAGAGCAATATAGATTCAGTATTCGCTGTATTTTATTAAATATTATTTTTCTTGTTTAGATTATTTAAATTGTTTAAGATAGTAAATTTTACAAAAGGTACTTCCCTCGTTTTCTCATATCTAAAACATAATTTACTTTAATGCTTAAACTTAATAGCTTTTGACGCTATATTCCAAATACCTGCTGTCCTTAAACATTGCAAGGTGGTATGTTATTGATAATAACACCACTAAATTTTATCTCCACAACCAAAATACCGGTATTTACTACAACAATTGCATTATGAGTTGTCGAGAAGGGGCCACGGGGTTATCTCTTTGTCACAGTCGCTGTCCTTGTCACTGGGCCCATAAGTGCCCGCTGTCCAAAATGACAATTTACAAAGACACACTTCGCTAATTTCTCACTGACGATAAAAATTTACAAAAAACCATGCCATCTGCGGTCAGATCTACAAACTGCCGCAGACAACACTAAAACATCTGCCACCGTTTTAGCCTTAAATATACCTATTTACATCTTTAATAAGTCTTCAGTAGTTTTGTTAATGATAAATTGGCTAAAAATTGGTTGATTGTATTGTTTTAGAAAATTCCCATAGAATTGATTTTTATTGTATCTGGTAGCACTATGGTTAAGCTCTTGCATTGTGACATGGTGGTCCCTTGTTCGATTGGTTGATGGTAAAGTTTTTAGCCGCTAACTTTCACAAGTTGAATACAGTTTAAGCTGCAACTCTTTTACTGTCAGTCAGCCATCCTAACAACACTGTTTTCCAATTGTGTTCATATTTTTACAACTCTAATGAATAGACTGCTATATTTTATAAAATTATTATATATTTCTTGCTTTTCATGTTTTGCTAATTCTAGTTTCTCAGTAGTAGCTAAAGTATCTTATAGATACATGTGTATTTTGTTAATATCATTCGCTGTTTACATCGTTATCGTGACTGACCCTACATTGCGTGGTCATTTGGATCATAAAACAATAGAACAGTTGCAACTGGGGGAATGGGAATGCGCAGTTATGCAAATAGAAGGGGTCGTGACCGTAAGCATGAATATTGATACAGCATTGTCGAGATTACAGATTTCCCCGCGATACTCCGAACCTCTACTTTCTACAATCACGACTCGTAAACGAATTATCAGAAACCGATTACAAGAATTGAAATAAAAATCTGTATGTGCATGAAATAAAAAATCATTTAATTGACTACACATAAGTATTGTATATAAATGTAAAAAAGTAAAGATGAAAAAAATCACTCGTTTTGAGCAATACTTTAGTGCGGCATGTCCCTCGCAGAGACCAGTTACGCAGCCACAATGGCCGGTGGTGCTACGAAATGCCTTCAAAAACGTATATAACATCGTCAAATGGTCATAAAATGAGGGCCGTTTTATGGCGCACCTTTATAGCCGTGAGCTGCGTAAGGATGGACGCGGACGACATGCCCTGGCCGGCTCTGCACTTGATACGTGCCGGGGTCTCTCAACAAACACAAAAATATGCAAATACGTCAAACCATTTCCTATATCGCATATGCACGTAACACAGAAAAAGTGTATAGAGAAATATAACAACATTTTCTACTTTCATCCAATACTTTACTTTGCTTAAACAGTGAAAGATCATGACTCGCTCCCGTCTCTTCAAATTATTTTTATCAACATTCACAATCACTCATCTATTTCCTATTATTTGTTTTATTAATAAGCAAAAGTGTAGAAAATAACGTACCGTGATTAACTAAATACAAACGTAAAAATTTATATAATCTCATGGTATTCAACACTAAAAGAAATTAATGTTAGAATAACATTAAAATTTTGTAAAAACTATAACTTTATAAATTTTTTCATATCATTATATTAGAAATATCACTACAAATCCAATTTATATAAGTATTTATTGTATCATCTCCCCCTTTTTCTTCCCACCTCTTCCTCCTTCCCCAAATCCTCTTCCCTCGTCTCTATCCTGTCCCTTATATTATATAATTTATATATATACATTTCTGCTCGCGGAGTCCGGATCCGCGAGCTCAGGGTCCGATGAAGCTTTCGCGGCCATAACAGTGGCCGATAGCATCAACTTCATCCGAAAAAAAAAATCACTACAAATCCTAAAAATTACACAGATGGCCTTGAATGAACGAAACCTTTCCTATTTAAAAAATCAAACTTTTGTTACTGAAAGGTGTAAAGTTATTATAAACATGCGTCTAAAGGTACTCAATTTTAATAAAAACTTATCAAGTAATCTGTAAAGACTTCCAATAGAATAGAGGAAGGTTGATTTAGTGCTCATAAATACGTATACAAACCCTTTTATTATAAACTTCGACCGAAATTTATGTTACAAATGTCCGTGAAATTATACCCACTTGAAACCGATCAAAGCGATGCATACATAGTCTTAAATCAAATCAAAATTATAACGCAAAAATGTATAACTACATATGGGCTTTAAAAAAACCAGTTAGAAAGTATGTTTTTTTTATTTTGTTCTAGTTCCCAATCCTTAGTTTTTAAATAAAAAATTATGTGTATCTGACTTCTTAGTAGAATTCTAAAAAATGTGCTAAAGATTCTGTTTCGGGAAGATATAAAGACGATACTAGGTGTTTTATGAGTTTGCAGTTAAATGATTACTTATACAAGGAAACGCTGTCAACATACCGTTTCAACGGACAGGTCCAGAGCGCCCAGAGCTGGGCGAAAGAACGTAAATTATTTTTTATTTACTTGCTCCGAATAAGGTAACGGTGCACAGGCTGGTGGGCGTAAGATTCTTAACATTTCATTAGCGCTATTCGTATTTTATAACTTTTATCAATGTGTTGAGCTTTGCTGAGAGAAGCGAGGGGCGGTACCTTTCATTTGCGACGATTTAGCAAAATTTAAAAAAAATCATTAATCTGCTACACATTCCTTCAATACACATAGAAAAATTAAAAAAAACAATTTGTACTTCTGTAAGTGGACAATCTTCAATAGTAATATAAAAATATACATAGACGTTATTCGATTGAAAAATAACATAATACTCCTAAAGTTAAGATTTTTCTCCTAAAGTTAAGATTAGAGTAAGTCGTTTAATTGATACATTTTTTATTTATAAATCTCCATACGCGGGTACAATCCTTGCTATATTATAATCGTAACGCATATACGTATCGCTATAATTAATTTTTATTTCATTAATTTTCTAGCATAATAATATTTACTTTCATCAGCGAATTCTTACACAACGGATAAGACTTTTGACTCATCAAATTTATTAAGAAATATGTGGTTCACTAAAAATATCTTTAATTATTAAAAACAATACAAAGAGCTAATCAAATCATTGCCACGCAGGAACGCAAAAATAAATCCATAGGGAAAACATCGCACCGTAACTCAAAGTCAAAGTTTATCTTATAATTGTAATTTAATATTTGGATCTTGTGCGCGCGAGATCAGTATCAAACCGGCACTCTCATTTGGAGCTCTCCGAAATGCATCCTCGGAGAGGGGAGGGCACCACGCGATGTACAATGAGGCATTAAATCAAATCAAACGCAATGCGACGGAGGAGTGTCGAGCGCAGAATTAAAATGCAATAGTATCTCCCGCGCGCTGTAATTCCGCCTTGTCTCAGATCTCAGACGATTATCGCAAAGTATTTATTTATCCACCGTTCCCTCGGGAGGTTAGATAGCATCAGGAAATCAATTTTATTACGAAACATCGCGGTGGCGTAAATTTTGCGGTTACAGGTGGCAGTTAAATCATTGTAATATTATTGCAATAGCTTCTGTAATTCAAACGTTTAATAAGACGCTACAATGGTTATGAACTCATGGTGAGCGGCATAAATTGACATTATGCACCTGCAAGCATGTAACCTTAAAAAAAATTAAACTTCGGTTATAGGTTTCAGAAAACGACTAAAAATCCCGGTTAAAAAAGAAAAGACTGAAATCTATATTTACTAAAAACACATCGTAAGAAAAAGAATGATACAAATTCTAAAAGGTCTTCGACAATTACATGACAGTATTGATAAACTTCAGTTATATTCAAACTTATAAACTGCACAAATATATAACTTTGCCTACAGGAACACCAGTGTATGACGTAGAAAGCAGCAAAGCTTCAACAAACCGGTCCAACTCCACATGAATGCACACATATAACTTGTCCAATTAAGCATGATCCGTGACAGCCTTTGATACTGGTCTTCGTTGAGGTCCTCGCAGGAAATGTACAGAGGCCACGCAGATCACGCTCGAATGGCTGGAAGAGTCAACAGTGATAAGAAAGCTGACACAGTAGACTGCGGACTAACAATCTATAATGTTATGAACGACTATAAAACAACTTGCTATTATTTTTAAAGAGCCAATGTCTATCATATTAGCATTATTTATAATATAACATGTACAATAAACTTTATTAAATTAATGATAACTTGCAAATTGTTGTTCATTGTTTTTAATAGTCTATGACATAAAAATTACTTATGTAAAGAGAATTGATCTCACGATTGAAAGCAATGAATCCGAAAATGACATGTATCTAGCTATATTAAAATCTAACCACATTACTTTGGATAGCAGCCATTTCTATATCTAAAGAATAGTTTGCATATAACGTCACGTAGCCTAAAAGATATTTTTTTTTTATTTCATAAATTCTTTTATTGCACGAGGCGATAAGATGAGTATGGCGTTCAATGGTAAGTGATACGTCTGCTGAAAACAACATGGCGTTAGTTAAAATTGTATACACAGCACCACATTCAGACGTTAGGTGTTAAGTCTCGTTACCCCGGTAATTTCACTAGCATACAGCACCGTTCAAACCGAAACGCAGTAATGTTTGCACATTACTAATTGGCGGTAGAAATACGAGCTGCGGTTGTACCTATCTCTAGCAAGAGTACCAGTAAACAATATGTTAAGATAAGGAAACATTCTGTTAAGTTAAGGCACTGATACATTATTCAATAATTTCTAAAAAGATCTCAAATGCTCTTAAGTCTATAATCGACACAATTAATGACACGTTGTTTTTATTTATTTAAGAAATGGGTAATTAAAGAAAGTTTTAATATACACTATTCTTTCAATTGTTCTTCATGACTGTATTACTAACCGCATTATAACACTTCTAATAAAGATTATCTTAATTTTTAACTAATAATATCAGTAATAAACTTGCTATAAAACTTTACCAAACTAAATTATACAAACGGCTCGATATCGCGATCTTGCGAAGTCAACTCTCTCCTGGTGTAAACGATTTTATATCTAGTTCTCACGCCTGGTTTTACTGGCCATAAAATTATTTAAATGATTTTGAAAAAAATAAAATGGAATGTTCATAACATTAGTTTGATTTTTTTAATTATATTAAACTATTATATAAATATTACTTAAACATTAACAGGTCCAAAATATGCTGTCTAGCCCTTTTTTCGTGGATTAAGAACTTACTTGAAAAGGTTTACATGTTAATATCTAAACATTTATGGTTCTCGTTTTGGCGAATTTAAGTGACTATGAGGACGAAGATGAAGCCTTTCTTACCTGGACCTGCTCACCCTTATGTAGATTGAAATACGGCAGTACTGTTGTACTTACTGTGGTGTAATACTACTACTACTACTATATTCTGGTACTAGAACAATGTAGAAGATTGGCAAAAAGGGAGTGGAGAAATCCCATTTGTGGTCAAAAGTCAGGACATCTGTATTAAAATAAGAGACAAGGATACCACGGTATGGAGGCAAATAAACCGTAAGAAAGCATATTATTTTTAGGAGAACCCAAATAAGTTATTGCATTTATAAAAAAAAGTTATGCGTCTACTTTAATGGATTTCTTTTCACGATAACAGTTTAAAGGGATATACCACCCGTAATCCTTATCACATGTGCTTCAGAATGCATTTAGGACAGTCGGATTGAAAGTAACTTTGATTTACCTTTTAAAGTTTTCAATCGGCAAGTTCGTTGTGAATGCCAATAAATTCATTGATAAAGACGAAAGGCTAACAACTTAAAACGGGCGATGGGAATTCAGCAATTTTTATTTTAAGCTTTGGATAATTTCTTAGATAATGTGCCTCATGTACTTTTTAAAAAAATTTAAATGTTGAAATTTTGGTCATATTATTACACTACACCATTACACTCGATATCATATGGTATCAAGAGTCGTTAGATTGAAGTACAAGCATTTATTCTATCTATTCAGTCAAAGATAACATAAATGTAATTACTATTAGTATTTACAATGTAACATATATGTAGCACTTTAAACTTCTAAAAATGACCAAAGAATGGAACTTTGTTATACACTGCCTGCGTGATTAAAGTATGCATATATTATTGTTATACGTTATTAACGTAATTATTTTAAAATTATAGGTTGTAGGAATCTGTGATTCATATTTTCTAACACTCGTTAGGCTATCAAACTGTATGAACTGAAGAACCTTTATCGTTTGGATGTAACCACTACAATGGCTATCATTAGTTAAAAAAAAATAAGCGAAAGCGATTTACTGAAGCTCAGAAAATAGTAAAAAGAGAATAGTCTCAGCACTAACCGAGGATTAAATACCGCACATACGCAGGACTATTAGCACAGGCGTGAAATAATGGGTGCTTTTCCACAGTATAACGTAACCTGTACGTTCATTAAAGCGGGTGTCGATGCCCGGGCCGTCGGGTGCGCAATGCATAAATCAGCCGGGGGAACGCAGGCAAGCGCCCTAATGCGCTTTTGGTGTTGGCTGATAGCTAGGTGCCCACTCCAAACAGCCACAAATCGGCTGTCCGTATAATCATATCCATCAATGAACACTTTGCAGACAAAACACATTGTTCAATTTCTACATCGTAGATTTCTATTTAGCAGACAGTATTACCTACTGATAAAATTGGTTTTACATCTTCTTGCAATCGAAAAAAAAAGGCATCAGTCTTATTTGTCAAGGCAATTTAAAATTAAAAAAGAATCCTAGTTTATCTAACGTGATTCTCATTCATAAATATAAATACGTTACCTCTGCATTGAACTTTACCTTTAGCGTTTCCTTAACAATAATTTTCATTGCTGTAAGCTGTATTTTGTCAGACACTTATCGAAGAAACCATAATTAAAACAAGGTATGCTATCTCCAATACAAACTGTTTGGAATGAAATTCGAAGTATAAAAAGTTCGTGATTTTCGGTTCATAATTTTCTGAATCAATATGGCAATATATAACAAATTGGCATCAAAAACTCTGTACAGGGCTCTTCAAGTACCAAATTAAACCAAATAATCAAAACTCCGCATTGGAAACTATACTCGTAAATTTGCTTTCTTATATGTTTTCTGTATGTTAATATTTGTATTTTTTGGTCAACCTTTTATGAAGATTCTTAATGAAATGCGGAAGAAGTGTGACAGAAAAACATTTAACAATAGAAATATCCGTTTTACTTTATTTAAATTTCTCTTTAAATTTACTCTGTACAAATTTTACAGAAGTATATGCCGAAAAATTCTTTACAAGTAGTGACGATGACTATTTCCTGTAGTGAGTAAATAAAAGAAACATAAGTATGTTGTAATTTTGTGTGTTTAGTTTAAAATTCAACAAAACTTTTTTTAACACAAAAAAACTTTAGTTTTAACCTGTATATTAACTACCTTTAAAATTTGATATAATTTTCCCTTCACTTATAAAATTTGGCGATTTTTCAGTATATTTCCTTATTCTTAATACATGCATTATTAATAAAGTTAAATAATGAGTTATCGTTACTGGACATAACTTATCTTTAATTTAGAGGTACCGATTAGACTCACCGGCCGACATACGCTAACGAGCCTTCGTTTCACTTATTTTTATTTTAACAGCAGTTTGATGCCGATGTTTTGTTTTCTAACCAGGGCTTAACAAAATTAATTGAATTATCTTTTTTAAACGATATAGTGTTATTCTTTACGCAAATGAGAAAAAAACCGTATATAATATATTCAAATGCAATATTAAGTAAGATCGTATCCGTTTAGATGTGATTTAAGTCCATAAAACTTAAAAAAGTATATATTTTTTTCCATCGATGAGAGGACGAAACGACCAAGGCGTAAGTGGTACGCTTGTTCATAATAAGTTGGTGCTGGGCAAAATGGTATGTACAAGACCACATTGCATTCGTGGCCTTGAGACGTAAGTTGTTAAATCTGATTACCCCAATAATTTCTCTAGCATACAGCACCATTCAAACCGGAATACAGTAATGTTTGCACATTACAATTTGGCGGTAGAAACAGGAACAGCGGTGCTACTTACCCAGGCGGTGTCCTGCAAAATAGTACTACCACCAATACAGTACATATTAATAAATATAAAAGTAAAAAAAATACCTTCGTTGTGGTAGATTGAAGCGGCGTACCCGATGAAACCGCAAAAATTTCAACTTCATAACGTTCAATCCCTGATTCTCGATCTAAAGAAACAGCGGTGGATAGAATTCCTAAGGAAGAGTCAATATCAAATAATCTGTCCACTTGTCTTCCATCACCAGTCACATTAACAATATAGTATTCTAAATTTGATTTAAAATTATTCGTTACGTTTAATATGGCTGTTCCAGGTAGTTCATTCTCAGCAACGGATACCGAACCCACATGTGTCCACATTATTTCTTCTAGATCAGTTCCTCCCATTATTATCGTTAAGTAAGTCTCTGTGCTTCTTTGTTCACTTAAAACAGCTTCATCCGTTGCTTTAATAACAAGATTCCATCTAGCTTCTGGGATGGCTGGAGGATACCGTAATATTAGCGCGCCATTGCTTCTATGAAGATCAAATATATCGGTGCCGCCGTGTATAAGTTTATAAGTAACCAATCCATTGGTCCCCGAGTCTAAATCCCGAGCTAGTACATTCATAATAAAAATACCCCGGCCTAAACTTCTTCCCAGTCTTTCAGAATTGATTACAGCAGCATTCATTGATACAAACACTGGGGCATTATCATTTATATCTTCAACTATAACTGTTACTAACTTTTCTGCACTAAGTCTCATAGAAGAAGGTTCTGCTCTATCATAAGCCACAACTGTAATGCGAAACGTGTCTATAGTTTCTCTATCAATGGGTAGTAAGGTATGAATAACCCCTGTTACATTATTAATAGCAAAATGTCTTTTATTATTATATGGATCCTGATGTGTTATAGAATAGTAAACTTTACCATTTAGACCGGAATCAGGGTCTTCAGCTGTAACCGTAACAATAGGAGTATGAACGGGAATACCTTCTCTTATTTGTCTTACTATAGCTGTGTTGGTAAACACGGGGGCGTTATCATTAGCATCAACGACATTCACAGTAAATGAAATACTTGATGATAAGCTGGGACTTCCATTATCTGTAGCTGTTATATTTAAAACGTATGTAGATAAATCTTCATAGTCCAAATGTTTATGCAAGAAAAGTTCACCGGAATAACTGTCTATGAAAAACGTTTCCTTTCTGTTACCGGATGAAATGGAAAATTGGATTTCCTTATTTATACCCAGATCAGCATCATGTGCATTAAATTGAATAATTTTTTTGTTAATTGGTTCAGTCTCTAAGACCGAAACTTTCATTTGCGTTTGTGTAAATATTGGAGCATTGTCATTTTCGTCTAAAACGTTTACTGTAATTGTAGTTGTAGTTGATAAACGAATTGCTTGGCCAGAATCATGAGCCATTACAATAAGTTGATATTTATCTACACTTTCTCTGTCTAAAGGTTTATTTACGAATAACTGACCTGTAGCTTCATCTAGCGAAAACTTTCCCATGTCATCACCTCCTATAAGTTTATAATAAATATCACCATTAAGACCTTCGTCGGCATCAGAAGAATAAACTCTCATAATAGATGCTCCAACAGTCGTACCTTCAGATACATCAACTTTGTACGGGACACGTGTAAAAACTGGTGCATTGTCATTTACATCTGTGATGTAAATTGTAACTCGCACGGAATCAGACAATTTGACTTTGCCATTATCGCTTACAGTCACAGTTAATGTGATATAATTTTGTCCAGTATTATGTGCTAAACTTTCTCGGTCAAAAGTTTTTAAAGTTCTAATAAAACCATTTCTTGAATCAATTCTAAAATCATTCTGTGCGATAGGCAAACTAAAAGTTAATTCAGCATTTCGTCCTGTGTCCTTATCTATAGCCGTTAATTTACCGACAAAAGTATCGGGGGGTTCATTTTCCTTAATTTTAAATATAAATGTAGTATTGGTAAATTGAGGGCTATTGTCGTTTTCATCTAACACGTGAATAACTACAGGTACTTGTGATGATCTCGGTGGTATACCATTATCAATGGCAATGATTGTTAAAGAATAATAATCTTTTTCCTCTCTATCTAAAGTACTTTTTACGTAAATAAAACCATCTGGAAATACACCAAAATTTCCATCTGAGTTCCCTTCTGCTATATAATAAGATATTCTTCCATTCTGGCCCAAATCAGCGTCGGATGCCGATACAGCAAAAAATCTCGTGTTAACTAAAGTCGACTCTAACAATGAAGTTTCATAAGAAGTGTGATCAAATACCGGTGTATGATCATTTACATCCTTAATTATTGCTATTAACGAATGTTTAGTTGAAAGTGACGGTTTTCCATTATCCGTAGCAGTTACTTCGAGTGAAATAGTACTCGTTGGCTCACTCGAAATTACTTTATTCAAATAAATTACTCCAGTTGTTGTGGAAATACGAAAGCTGTTATCGGGATTGTAGCTTAATGTATATTTTATTGTTCTGTTGGGCCCAGAATCGCGATCTGTAGCTCGAGCGAAATAAACTTCCTGTCCAACTGCCATATTTTCAGGTATATTAATCTCATCTTTTTCATCCATAAAGACAGGATAATTGTCATTAACGTCTAAAATTGAAATATTCACTGTAGTAAATCCGAAAGCTAAACCACTTTTTGCCATAATTTTTAAGTGATAGGTAATTTTATCTTCCCGATCAATGTAAGCATCTGTTGAAATAATCCCGCTTTTCTCATCAATTTTAAAAACTTGTTTATTATCACCATCTAAAATATAATAAGAAACTGAATCACTTGACGTTCGGGCATTTACTTTTCCGACATAACGACCAACTTGTGCTACAGACAAACCATCGTCTTCAATAATTTTAAAATTGTACCCGATATAATCCTCAAAGTCAAGACTTTTACGTTGCGAAGACTTTATAATGTCAATAACTGCATCCTTTAATGCGCGTTTGTTGCCTTTATCTCTACAGGACACTTTTAGTGAATATATTGTTTTCGTAGCTTTGTGAAAATCTTTTTGCAATATTATATTGCCTGTTAAGGGCTCAATATCAAAAAATCCATCTCCTCCACTTTCTAATTTGAAAATAACTTTTGCATTATCACCATCATCAAAATCAATAGCTTTCACCTGAACAATTTTAGACCATGGTGGCAAGTTTTCATTTATAGTTTCTACATATCTCTGAGGATAAAAAAAGGGTTCATTGTCATTTACATCGAGTACTTTTAAAAATATTTTAGCAGTAGATGATTGGGGAGGAAATCCTTGATCCTTTGCGAGGACATGTATTTCATAAAAAGGTATTTTTTCGCGATCCAATTCAATAACGGTACTGAGTTGTCCAGTAATCGGATCTAATATAAATGTGTTGGGATATTTTTTCTCGATGTTCGGAGACAAATAATACGATATAGAACCATTTGTTCCTTGATCATTATCAGATGCAGTCAATATCAATATATCCTTTATTGGCTTAATATTTTCGTTAATAGTTGTATTGATTACTAATTGTGGAAACGAAGGAGCTTCGTCATTTTCATCCAATATTGTTATTTTTAATCTTGTGTAGGCCCATTTAGGATTTGGTCCACCGTCTCTGGCAGATACGTTAAGCTCTACTGTGCCTTGAATTTCGCGATCTAGTATTGATTTTGTTGTTACTAATCCTGTAAAATGGTCGATAAAGAACCACTGTTGCTGATTTCCGTCGTAAAAATCATAATATATTTCAGCATTTACTCCTGTATCTTCATCTGTAGCTGTAATACCAGCCACATACGTACCAGGAGGAGCAAGCTCACTTAGAACAGCCGAATACTCAGATTTTTCAAAAACAGGTTCATGGTCGTTCACGTCATTAACATGTATAACTAGAAATGAAATTGTCATACGAGGTGGTATACCTCTATCTGTAGCAACAACAGTTAAGTTATATTTACTTATTTCCTCTCTATCTAAAACACCATTTACGTGGACAATGTAAACACTTGAAGAATTTTCTAAACGGAAATGATTTAACTCATTTCCTGAAACTATCCTTATGCTAGTTATTCCATTTAATCCTGCATCTAAGTCTGTTACAGTAATTGCAGCCACTAATGACCCATTTTTTGCATTTTCGTCTACAGTAGCAAAACTTGCAGTCGAGGGCACATAAGTAAATGTTATAACAGGATCATGGTCATTGGCATCAATTAAGTTAACGGTAACGTACGTTCGTGCATCTTGACGTGGCACACCATGATCCTTAGCAATAACAGTTAACACACATGTCATATTGCATGTCCCATTACTACAATATTTGGGACATGTTAGTTTCTTTAAAGTTGTTATAACTCCTGATTCTGGATCTACTGCAAATTGTTTTTCAGTATCAGTAACTTCGTATGTTATCTTGCTGTTATCACCTAGATCACTATCCGTCGCCGTTACTTTCAACACTATGGTTCCCGGCGGTACACTTTCATTTAATGATACTGAGAAATCACTTTGATCGAAAATTGGGGGATTATCATTTACATCTAAAATAGTTACATTAACTTGAAGATACCCGTATTTTGGAGGATTTCCCCCATCTCGCGCAGATATATTTAAAATATAAAAATCATTCGTTTCTCGGTCTAATTTTCCAGTAGTTTCTAAATGCAAGTAGGATGTTTGTCCACTTGGATTTACTGTAACATTCAAACGAAACTTTCCTTCGTTATCACCATCAACAATCCTATAATCATTAGCAATACCATTTTCACCTAAATCTTTATCTTTGGCCGCATCTAAAAGTAATTTTGTTCCTGCGGCAGCGCTCTCTGAAAACGCTACGGCTATACTCAGCTCGGGAAACTCGGGGTAATTATCGTTCACATCTGTGACTCTTATCCGGACTTCTATTGGGTATGTCGGTTGGCTTGATAATACGACGAACGCGTAGCGATCGACGCTTTCTCTATCTAATACAATATTACTTTTTATTTCACCTAAAACGGGATCGAGAACAAATTCTTTGGGAGGTTCATTAAAACGATATGTAAATCCAGGTTTGATAGGTATCCTTCCAACGATACTGCCTACAGGCTGGGCTTCCGCTATTCGAAGATCTACACCGGTATCGACAGCACGGGATTGCATCTGTTCGGCGGCGGCGCCGGCGCCCGCGCCGGTGATCAGCGCCACCGCGACCAGCACTACGTGCCACCGCCCCATACTGGTCAAGACATTGACAAAAACATAGCAAAGTCTGTTTGTCGACGGCAAAAGAGAAAGACTGCCTGGAAAAGTCAATGTGTCCCGTTCGCGCAGACTCGCGCGCTCGCTCGCTTCAGGTATGCAACATGGCCGCAGCGACCCGCGTGAGCACAAATATCTCACAGGAGAGCAACCCACCGTTGCGCCTACACTGTCACATTCATTCGTAAACACACGTGACACTCACTATCTACACAAGTCTTCAAAATCTTTTTACTTAGTAACAATATCCACACTTAAACCGAGACTGTGTCAAACTGTGCAACATTCCAGTACATCACTGTTTAAAAACACTACTCGATAAAGTTTGCGTTACGTTTAACTAATAAATACAGTTCATATACGGCATGCGAGCAACATCACAGTTGGCGCGGCACTGGCGGGCGGAGGCTTTCTCGCCGCCCCGCAACTTCCCCGCGTGGCTGTAACCCCTCTCCCTCAACTTCAAAAGCTTCGTCTATAGCTGCATGATCACAATACCAAGATAATGGCCGCCTAGGGATTCTTCTAGTTATTGTTCAGTACAAGATTTCACTTAACTAGGAAAATTTCAATATACTTTTAACAATTTTTGTATTCCTTATTTCAAAACAGTAATAATGTACATTTCAAAACAAGATTGTATATGACATGACCAAAAGCGTCCTAATATGTATGATGTAAGGCGTTGAACTCTTTTATACGCCTTGAATAATGTGACAGAAATTTGAGACGAATATCCAAGTTTCAATTATTTTATACAAACTTAATAAGGAAAGATCTAATTTAAAACATTAAAACAACGCTTTTTGACTATTGAGTATTTTCGTATATTTTTAAGGTATTTACTACACGGCATATAGGGAAAAATTAATATAAAAAAATTTTGTTTTTCAAATTAATTATCGACCTTTAATAGTACCGAGCGTATTTTAATAGTATTGCTCTAAGTATTTATTATAAATTGGACAACAAATATTATAACGATATAACGCCATCTAGTAGTACCTTGATAGAAACACAACATATACAAAAGGCCCATTAATATTTAAGCTTAGTAAAAGCACGAGCTTTCAACAATAGATGACTCTTCTGTAAATCAACTGTTTGTTTATGCCAAATTTTCCTATTTTCTAAATGTAGCTTACACATAATTTTTATAAATCGTTTATTAACACATTAAATATTCAATTTGCTAAATCATAATATACATAAACGATTATCAAATTTTGACACGGTGTTTTAAGACAAAAACATAATATATTCGCGTTATTTATACTTAATAAACATACAGAAAGACGTTTTTGTTTTACTTATTTATCTGTTTAACATTTTAAATAATTTCTTATCAAGTTTTGCAAATTAAAGATTGCTGCAAGAAGTTTGACTTACATTACAATGCAAGACTATTTCCGGTACCAATCAATATTGTGATAACAAAACTCAACATCTTACACCTCTAAGTTAGTTTTAATGAATAAATAATTAATAGATATTGCTGCTTAATATATTTAACTTCATTTATAACCCTTTAATATTTGATTTGAATTCATCAAACATCCGGCTAAAAAAAAAACATATTTATGTTAACGAGTCACTTAAAACTTCTAGTTCGATGTTGCAATTACATCAATAGTATAATACATATTAAACTAATTTATGCAACCTGGACATTTACTCTGCAGCCAACGAACTAAAATACCAATTTACCGTTGCTATTTGTTGTGAACTCTACCCGTACGTTACTGGAGACCTAATCAATAATCACCAGTCACTGTACTCGTAGAATTCTGGGTGTTAAAGTGCTTACGAAATGAGAATACCCGTGAAATTTTAGATTTTTGCTGCCTTTTTCCTTATAACGAAAAAAATTCTTTAATTTGGCACCATTATCAAAATGAACAAAAGCTTTTTCAGTCATTTAAAAAAGACTGTATTCCTATTCAACCCCTCTGTAGAAACACTTGTTGCATGAAAACTTTGACGTCATGCGCCCATTCCAGTACCTGCGCAATGGTTATACCAGAAAGGGGGGTACGAGCCCCCTCAGCAGGAGAGGGCAGCTACTGACGTAAGGACTTACATTCATGAATGAAACCAACGCTTAAACTAGATTGATTTTATACCTGAACCATTGCGATAAAAGAACAACATGTTAAGTGGCAGGAGTTTATTCATTCTTTCTTTTGTACAACTAAGTAATGTATGTAAAAACTTATTTGTTCAAAAATCATAATTCACTTATTAACTTTATTAATAAATTAATTAATATAAACATTGAGTATTGTTGTTTTAAAAATAAAAAATAATGATTTTGATTCGTACTGTCTGTGATAACTTTGCATCCATAATTTTTTTATGGTTATGAAATAATTTTAAAGATGTACCGCATTCACATGAATACAAGAAATAATGTATATATTAACGCCTTAAATTATTTTCTTGTGAAACTATGTTCCATAAAATATATAACGTAAAAAGTGATTACGGTATTCTTTTTGTATAATGATATAATAATTACTTAATACATTTTTAAGTTGTGGTGTCTTTAATACATATTTCGTCTACATTAATAAGTCTTGTGATGAAACAAGAATTGACAAATTATTTGTAAATAATTTAATGAATACAATTTCTTTTATTGTAATTTAAAAAAAGTTGTTTAGAATTGACTTACTCTTTACCGGTATTTGTCTTTTTCTGGAGACGTTCTAATTGAACTTACATAAAATTAAGACTTGTAATAAAATACTAATAATACATAGAAATGGTTTTAGTGAGCCTACTAAAATACTTCACCAGTTTTAAATACAACATATTGAAATATTTACTTCTATAAAATTTATAATATCAGCGGCATTGTACTCTGTCCTCTTTTTATTATGTCTTATATATCATTGTACTTAGGTAAATAACTTCAACAAGTTATTTACCTAAATTTATTAAAACTTTTTGATTTTCAGTAAAAGTGAGACATTATTTCAAACTACACTCATTTAAAACGTATTTTCCAACCCTTAATGAAAATTGTAAAAGTTAATCCAACTTTGGAGTAATCCTGAGAATCTCTTTTCCCGACAATATATTGTAGAAATTGTTTCACTGGCTATAGCGCTCTTCATATCATAATAGTCAATATCTATAAATTAGTGCTTATCTATCAATTAGCAGCTGATACAAGTACCTCGCTGTAACTACTTACAACAAAGAATTATATCATAAATTTATTATCCTAAACCAACACTCATAATACTCCTTATTTATTACACATTTGTTGAGTACACAGATAAAAACAAATCAATAAAAAATAGATAAACAAAACGTGGGACGTAATACTCCGACACTTTTTTGGGGTATGAAAAGAAAACAATAATTAAAATAGTTCGGGTAAAACAATAACATCAAATTAATAATAGACGAAATAGAGACGTGGATAGTAAAATATATTTAAATTATTATATTTACGATTTAATAAATAAAATTTCTAAAATATAAATAACTTATACAAAATTAAAGATCGAACCAAATTATATGTCTAAAATAGATTTAGCTACCTCCTACGCTATGAGAGATGGAACTATTCACAAGAAAAGAGACCGTCGTTGATTTAACCTGAAAACCTCGAGACAATACTCACAGGAAAAATAATTATATAAAAATTTTCTTTGACTTATAAAGGAATGAAAAAATAATAAATAGATCATGTAACTATTGTGGATAGCTTCTCTTTGTCACGTAAATTCGTTTTCGTATTTTATAAAAATGTAATATAATTTGAACAAAGTAATAAATTTTCAAATTAGAATATAACTGTACATTTTGAAATGACATTAATAGAACGTGACGTCTGTAATAGTTATTATATTTTCAGCATACTACGAGGATAGTACACATAATGAGGAAATTATAAGTATTATTACCATTACGTATATCATATGCATACTTCTCATAACAAATCCTTATAAAAGAAAATTCCGTTTTATTACAAAACAATACACAGTGTACGTGTCAATTACGACTGTAGCCAGAAAACATTGTAAATTTATAAAACTTAAAATTTCAGTTCCAAATAGTTTTATTGTAAATAATCACTTAAGCAACAAATGAATATGACAAGAAGATATTATTGTTGAACTGTTCTACAATATACTCATATATTATAATGTCTATTTTATTGACTTGCATCGACGACACGAAGGCGCCAGTCGGGCATCGACCTCATGTTTGTGACGACTTCCGTGCCCAACCTGACAATGCATTATAACCTACCAAAACGCATCGAATTCGTCCACCTCCCATGACCTACCCCATACACTTAACATCATTACCAAACAACGCTTCTGTTTTGCTAAAAATGTTCCACTGGCGCTATTATATTTTATCATTATGATTATAGCAAAAACTTGCTTGCAGAAAATAAAACAATTATATAAGAACTTATAGTACAGAAAACATTACAAGGATCTCATAAAACAGTTTTATGGCCTCTTAGTCTCGATCCAGTACTATTATAATTTCTAAAATTACCTAAGCTTTTATGTGATAATGATGTATAAGCTCAACATGTCTTAAAAAGAAAAATATATTTTTTTTTATGTTATTTATTTCCTTTTCATATTTTTAATAAATAATTTGTTTTAGTACTAAAAGAAACATATTGGGAGCCTTTCGCTAATTCGCTTGAACGTCTATTCATAAGTTGGAGAGAGAAGCATTAACTTGACTGGAATTTCCTTTTACATATGCAAATTTCATGACTTATTTGTAAGCTTTTTAATTTTTTTCTTTAACTGACTCAATAAAATATAAGTTCGGTGGATTCGTTAAAATGAATTGTGTTAACAGCTTTCGCAACTACTAAATGTTGTACAGTAGTTCGATAGAGAGTAAAATAAATGAAATGGTTGTTCTGGGTCTATTCATTCTTTCGCTAAATCTTATACAAATAATTGTGGTTTATCATTACAACTTTCCTAATTGTTTTTCTCGACCCTTTTAGAATGATATTTAAAGAATACCCAATTATAGTTATACTAAATACTTTGTTTAATTTTCTGCCTTGTTACGGTTTTCATATTGATAAATTTAAAAAACTCAGAAAAGTATTACGTTAGTGAGATGAATAATCTGTGGCCGCGATCGATACTTGAGTGGTGCGGGGTAGAAACTTGAAGGGGACTGTGGAGGGATGAGTAGGGGGTTGGTAAATGCCGGAGGTGAACGTAGAGGGAGACGTTCATTGAGAACGTGTAGGCGGCGCGTGGGCGAACAGCTTATAAAGCCCGCCGATCCATTCTGTGCCGTAGTTGTGTCCCGGTCGCGCCCCTATTCACAATCAAAGTGCAAAATGTGCAAATTACTACTATTCTCTTGGGGGTAAGTATTAAGTAGTATAAGCAGGGTAAATCTATGTTCAATTTTAAAATGTTATGATATAGTATACATAGTACGTCCAACGAATAAATGAACTTATAAAACTAACATAATAATTTCAATTCATTTAATAATTAATGAGCACTTATTATATTAAAATTATTTTTGCCGATATTGAAATGTATTTAGAAAAATTACTTCTACGTATATTAACTAAAAAATAAATTATTTATAGATCATGGGTTGCATTATTCAGCGTTATAATAATACAAGCAACCGCATATCCTTTGCAAACATGGCCTATGTATTCTCAAACGCCTAGAGAATATCAGGACGAAGACTATTACTACGCACCAAAGATCCAATACTATTACGACGCACCTGGTCTGACCGTACCCGAAGTTTATGGTCAAATTCCATATTCTTATTATTATGATCCCTATGGACATTTTGCTAACGAAGCACCAGAGAGGCAAGACGAAAGACTAGCTTCGTTACCAATAGGACAAGAAACTTGGTTTGAAACGGACAGTCCCCCTCATTGGCGATCAAACAATTTAGATGACGTTAACGCAGCTTTTTTAGATAATTTGATATTAACGCAAATGGCACAAGACGCCCAAAGACGTCGTGAAATTGCTCGTGCGGCTTTTCCTACAGTCGACTATGAGGACAAAGATAACGAAGACGAAGATGTTAGAGAATTGAAAGCTTTAGCAGAAAAACCGCTTTACCATGTACCCAAAACTGGTCCTACATACGAAGATGAGGAATATCCAAATGATGATGGATTTATAAATTGGAACGGAAACAAAAGAAGCGCGACAACAAGCAAACCCAATCCTAAAGATGATTCAAGTAAGGGTCAAAAAGAAGTAGCAATACCGCGGCCAGACAAAGTTACTTTCTCTAAAAATTATCAATCTAAACAAGAGAAAAGAAGCTCTCCTTATTACAACGCTATTACACAATTACTGGAAAACAAATCTCATGTAAGTACTAATAAATTCTGACCCTGCACACTATTAATACTCTCAATGAGCAGTTTAAATCGTTCCATGTTGGTAAGATATAGATTTTATAAAGATGTACGGGCCGTAGAGCCCGAAGTCTAAAAATAGCTCGGCCGGGCCGGGGGTGGTGGGTGACACAGTCGATTTGGAGGCCGGGTCATTGGAGGGTGGGGGG
>DWLS01001632.1:0-20886 GCA_018246255.1 Pachliopta kotzebuea | reverse complement strand
CCCCCCCCCCCCCCCCCCCCCCTTTTTTTTTAAACGCTGACACGGCCAACGCTAAGCAGGACGGGCTCGTTGGGCGGGGTCTTGGGATTATGACCAACTTCCCCCCCCCCACCCACCAGCCCCCTCCTGCGTCACGCACTCAACCGTGCCTCGTTGACAATTTCCATTTCATTTACATATCCTACGCCCGACACCTTGCCGGTACCGTCACCGCAAACCTCCCTAATAACGCTCCTTTTTTGTGGTGTTTATGTCCCATAAGTTAGCTCCTATATTATAACTCTACAACAGTAAACATATAACCGTAAACATATAAGTATACAACAGTAAACATATAAGTATGAGAGTTCGTAACGTACTGTACCAACAGGTGCCTGTCTATCTTTCGCGTAAGTATGTCCTAAGAAGAGGCATTGTCATAGAAATCCTTCAAGCCTTCAAGTAATGAGTACTGTGATCAGTAATTTTTATTTGTGGAGTATGAAATCTTCAGAAGATACTCTGGTTGTAAAAAAAATTTTCAAGGTTGTACCTACTCTTGTTGTGCTATGACGAATATAAGATGATTTCGTACTTGTCCATCCCGAGGTTGCTTAGTTAAGAGTCTTTTTTTTTGTCGCGGGGGAAATCTTCAAAACATCCTGCTTCTGGGAAAGTCAGGGTTACGTGGGATTTATATCCACTGAAACCTCCTCGGTGATCATCCTTGGTGCATTGCTGGTTTCTCCCTGCACTGCCGCTAAGCATATCCCGGGGAGAACTGTTGCCCTTCCCAGCATAAACAGTTTGCTACAACAGTCAACGAGACCACTTCGTACTTGTCGTTCGTCCCAGGCTCGCTCAATGGACAGTGAGGGCCCCCGCCCTCAAAACCTATGAACCTGGCTTTCAGCCGCCTCCTACTACAGGCAAGGCTTACCTTACTCTTATTCTTGGTAGCTCGAGACTACAGGGCTATAGTTAAGAGTTCCTATTATCAAAACTCGCGAATCTGAAGACTTTTACATAACCTATTACCAATAGACCTGTTATTTCTTAAATCTATTATTTATTGTTTGTATGGTGTGGCCTGCTGTCGGTACTTGGACAGGTTTTTTCGCTGGGTCGCCTCCACGTCTAATGGGCGCACTTGTCATGCGGCGCTTATTTACGGGCGCGATAACATCGCGGGCCGGTCGGACTGTCACAGCTCCCCTCCCCCCCTACCTACCTATACCTCCCCGGCCGTCGCCCCCGTCTCTCCTGCAGGACACCCGCCCGCACGTCACCTGCTTATCGTGCACTGGCACTTGGCATTTCGCCGCGGCCAACCTTTTTACCGGCGATGACTGTTCGTCCGTTTCGTCGGTTGGAACGTTACGCGATATGCGATATATACGGATACGTATCAACAACAACTCACTAAAAGCGAAAGTCACTGAAATTGAAAAAAATAAAGAGCGCTGGAAGTATGGGAGGTGATGAGTGAGAGAAGAGTGTAAAATGAAAATTCTGGCAGTATAATAAAGCGTAGAATGAAAGAAGAAACATATACTGTAAGTTAGAGAACAAACAGAAAGAAAAGAATTGAAAAGGAAAGTAAAATTCCCTGTCCCACTGTAGGGGAAAACGAAAAGAAAAACAACTGTCTTGATGATTCCGGATTTCGGCTTCAATCTTAAACTTTTATGTAAGAACCCGCATTTTTATACAATAAAATAAATAAACTTGATGGAGGGTCACGTGATTGCTAGTGAAACGCCTGCCCGTAACATTAAGCATCTGGTAAGGATATTTAATATACAGAGGTGGAAGACTAGACTATACGTACATATACTTAATTTAATCATTTGACAAGTAACATTAAATCAATCTTAGACTAGTTAATTTAATCTAAGTAGGTAACACTGCTGCTACTATTTCTATTCTATTCGCCAAACATTACTGTTCCGGTTTGACGGGTGCTATATACTAGTGAAATTACTGGGGTAACAAGACCTAAGACCTTACATTTTATGGCGACCAGCGCAATATGGTACTGTGTAATCTTAACCGGCGCCTTGTTATGAGCAAGCGTATCACTTACCATCAGGTGAATACGCTGTCCGCCTCGCCAGTTCATCGAATAAAAAAGGTGGTATTTGTACCTAACTGTTTTGCGGTAAACATAACTGTTGTGGTAAATACGATATAGAGTATACGATAGAGAGTCTCCAGCATCAGGGCCCCGTCAAATCATTTATAATATAAATTTTATCATAATCAACCCTCGAAGTGGCTGGAGGTGTGCACTTAACGCCCCCACCAGATAAATCACCTGACTGATCCCAACAATGGGAGCACGTGCGGTGTTCACACGGCCGCGCTGCCGTGACTGGTGGCCATTAGTGTGGAGCGGCGCTAATGGCCCCGCTGCGTGGTGTATCTCGAGCTGATCAGCCGCACACAGTCCCCGCGCGGTGGGAACATTCGGATGCTGCGTATGCACGCTCCCGACAGATTAATATTTTGCTAATCGCCTTAACATCCTCCCATAGAAAGGAGGAGAGAGAGAAAATAATAAAGAATTCCCTGTCCCATTTCGCGAGAAAAGGAATATTTAAAAAAAAGATGACCCTAAAAATTAATGTTGCGACGATAAATAATCATCACGATACAATTTGGCAGGTCCTATCTTTTTATTTATTATCTATTGAAATCATGTTTTTTTAATATCCTTATAGTAAAATAATTAAAAAATGAAATAGACTTTATTGCTGTTACTTTCTATACAATTAGTACATGCCTATTTAACTTCATGTGAATAATCGCAACCTGGATGTTTGTGTGAACAGCTTGTCTGTCAACAAAGGCCACCTGTAAAGACTTCCACGTATTCTTGTCCCTTGCTAAACGAGTCCATACTGGACCAACTATTTTCCCTTTTATCTTCCGATCTTTTGGTTTGCCAGCCTCCATTTCTTTTGCTATCTCTTGGATACCATTCGGGTACTTAGTCCATTTCTCTTTACTTTCCCTCTACATATGTCCCGTCCAAAGCCAATAAAGCAGTCTGTGGGCTGTGTGTGCATTTTTAAATTTCGCTTTCTTTTAAATTCACTCTTTTTCTTCCTTTTATACTTAATATCCTTATAGTAATATTCCTCTACTCTATCTACAGCGTATCGTATTACGCGACTAAGCGGGTATATGGTAAATCAGGGCAACGCGTAGTTTTGTATAAACTTCTTAAATATTCAATTCGGTACAATTTTCCCAAGGAGTAGTTTTGCGAGCAAGGTGTTCACCTGATGTTAAGTGATACACCGGCCGAGAACATGATACTGGTTAGAATGATATACACAGCGTTACACTACGCTCGTCGCCATGAAACACAAGGCGTTAAGTCTCGTTACTGCATTAATTTCACTTGCATACAGCACCTTTCAAACCGGAACACAGTAATGTTTGCACATTACTATTTGGCGGTAGAAAAAGGAGCTGTGGTGGTACCTACTTAGACGGTCTCTAGTAAAAGAGACCTACCACCAGTAGATTCATTAAAGTCTTGATTGTTTACATCTTGACTCTTTCATGTCGCCAAACATCGTCTGCGTCTTTTCTACTGCTTACTTCATATCAAGTATTTAACACCATCACCAATGTATCAAATCGCGTGGTTATAAACAAAAAAAAAAACAATCGTAGTATATTCTTACTTTCCCTTACATATTAAAATGTTCCCTTTCTGTTTCACATTACAAAGGATAATACAATAATCATGCAATTAAAAACAAATATGAGACGCGGAGAGGTCCCCGATTGTGTGCGAGCCCTCGCAGGAAGGGTCGTTGACAAATTACTCCTCAATTGGAAGGGACATGCCCCGGCGCCCTCTCCACACATTGGGGGGAGGAGGAGTGTACTCTCACTGTTTATGTTGGATGAATATTTTCGATTCAAACTGGTTGATCTTTTTGTACTATTTTGTTATTCAATAGCCTAGTGCTTTGAACGGCGGCCTCTCATTCTGAATGTGCCGGGTTCGAATCCAGCCTGCACCAATGAATTTTTCAATTTATGCGCAGTTAGTATAACACCAACTAAAACCACGTGCTCTAACGGAGAAGGAAATCGTGAGGAAACCTACATATCTATGTGATGACCATCCGCTAACGGACTAATATATTAAATGGAAGTACTAAGATCCCGTGACCACTCCGTACGCAAAACACTTCCCGGAGGGGTTTTACTGGGTAAATCCACAAAGTTAAAATTTTTATTCAATGTAGGTACAACATTTCATTTATTGAACGTCAGAAATCTACCAGCTGTCCTCAAACTGAAGGCGAGGACCTGAGGAGAATGAGCGTAAGGAACTCAGCGGGCTGTACAAATTTTTTTTCCAATAACAATATGTCTTACATGCCGACTTACGTGCTGCCAGAGAATCAGCGCGTTTTGTATCCACACATGATTATCATTCAAATAATCATCAACACTATAATAGGCTTATAACCATGACTTCCCATATAAGGCAAGGTATCTTTTGAAGATTTCTCCCCTTGAAAAGAAAGTTTTTGTTGTTGTATATATCTTTCTTTGTCCTTTTTAAGAAAATTAGTTACACTCATTAAGATTTGACTAGGTATATAAACAAGTGTCCAAGGTCTGCGGCTGCTTCTGTTATGACAGCGATTATAGTGTGTACACGCAACCACTGTACAAAGTTCGTGCTCTATCGCAGTACTGTAAACAGACGCACAAACAAATCACGACAATGCAGCCGCTAATCAATCTGGGAGCACCACCCTCACACTCGAGGGACAAGCCCCCACGGGGACACCACGCGGCTAGTCCCGTGCTCCCTTGGATTACTACTGTAAATTCTCACAAACATTTTATTGTTTGTATGTATCATTGTTATTACGTGTTTTCATCACAGAGGCTTAAAAAATATCATTACCATTCACTGGTGGTAGATCTTTTTTTTGTCTAGATAGGTACCACTGCAACTCCTATTTGTACCGCCAAATAATAATGTGCAAAAATTACTGTGTTTAATGGGTGCTGTATGCTAATAAAATTACTAGGGTAACGATACAACATCGGACGTCTTAACCAGCACCACGTTGTTACGAGCAAGTGTATCACTTGATATCAAGATAACGCCTTACCCGTCCTGTTGCCTCGTCATATAAAAAATCTAATTTTTTCACCAAAATAATTTCATAAGAATAATTATTTTTTTCTGATGAAGTTGATGCTTTCGGCAACTATTATGGCCGCGGAAGCTTCATCGGACCCTGAGCTTGCAGATCCGGCATAGGAAAAAACCACTACTCTACAGAAAACAAAGCTTATGAAATTAAGCTATTATTATTATATATATATAATTCAATACCTATATAAATAATCCAAGATACATTCTATGATAATGCCAATGGCATTAAGTCTGCCTTGATACGAAATTTAAAAAGAAATTAATATCTATATAAGAAAATACTATATATATGTATATTTTTTTTCTGATGAAGTTGATGCTTTCGGCTACTATTATGGCCGCGAAAGCTTCATCGAACCCTGAGCTCGTGTATGTATATATTCGAATTTTATACAAGAGATATTAATGAATCATATTTCATTAATTTAAAGGACGGGTTATATGAACGTTTAAAAAGTGGAAAAGTTAAAATAACTTTTATCTTTCCAGGTGCTGAAGTACTGCGAACATCTGCACGGGAAATGGTACTTCAGCGAGATACGTGCCATCTTCTCGCGGCGGTACCTGTTGCAGAGCGTCGCCATAGAGATGTTCCTGGCCAGCAGGAGTGAGTATACCTCGCTTGTTACCTACGATAACATAATCGATTACTGCCGGTTGGACAGCATTTGGGAAACTTCGCCGCATCCTTACTTCGCAAATACCCTAATATTTTAAGACTAAAGTCTTTGAGCAGTGCATCCTCCCCACCATGACTTACGGTTCAGAGACATGGCAGCTGACCGTCGGGTTAATTCACTGATTAAATTTCACACACCGAGCGATGGAGAGAGCCAAGCTTGGCATTTCTCTAAGGGACAAGATCCGTAACGAAGAAATTCGAGGTAGAACTAAAGTTGTCGATTAAGCTCTCAAAATCTAAAAGCTGGAGAAGACCGATGGGCAGGCCACGTGTGCTGTGTTAATGGCGGCCGATGGAGAACGAAAGTCTTGGAGTGGATGCCGCGTACAGGACGCACTCTTCCCAGATGGACCGGCGCCAACGGTCGGGAGCTGGTAGATGCGAAAAGCGGAGGACTGCATTTGGTGGTAGACATTGGGGAAGGGTTATGTCCAGCAATGGATTAGTAAAGACTAATGATGATGACATAATCAATTAATAAGTTGGTTTGCAAAAACAATAATTTTAAAACTGCATCTAAACTACATACAAAAAAAACTATATAACCTTGACTTTCTTAACTTGTCTTTACATTATCTTATTCAGTGTTTGTTTTATTTCCAGCTTCAATCTTCTTCGCTTTCCCGGACCAGGCAACCGTCAAGAAAGTGATCAAAGCACTACCAAGAGTCGGAGTGGGGATCAAGTACGGTATCCCGCAAACGAGGTAAGTGCTTATTTAAGAACGTGCAAAATGTACCGCAATTTTTAAACTCGACAAACAAAAGAAAAACTATGATTACTTGAAAGACTCTTTAATAGTAATTATATGTATGCTGGAATTTCATAGAAACCAAAATACCGAGCTGAACTTTGCCAGTGTTGGATAAATAGTCTCATTGCTCTCCTTGTGAGAGACGGCCACGAAGTAGAAAGAATAGGGTAACTTATAAGTAACTCTTATTAAGTATACTGCCATCTATGAGTAACAAAATGAACTAGAAGGCTTTGTTGGTAATGATTTATCGCGAGTTTTTGTTTGAATATCTCTTTCAAAAGATGGCGCCATTGTAGTATGTATCTTATTTCTTTAAAAACATTTACTATAGTTCCTATAAAACGTAAACAAAAATTTATAAAATCCTGTAAGATATATTATCTATACTGCAACAAAGTTTTCTAGTTATAGTTAAACTAGAAGTAAATAGTAATAACTACAACTAACACATCTCATTAGTATCATTATTATCGAAATATATTTTCAGACATTATTGGAACATTTATTTAACTTTTTTTAAACGCCTATATTATATACATAACACGGAGGTTGAAAGTTCGATTTCAGGACCACATTAGTGTTGCAGTTTGAATAGTGGTAACAATTTATCGTAAATGAAATTGAGTTTGTTTAATTATTCTCAATCAAAAATTTATATCCACTGTGTTATTGCATATACGGCTATAAAATTTCTCTAAAGTGCTACTACTAAATAAATAGGAACTCCGGGTTTTGTAGAAATATATACACCTAAAAGTTTCTCATCCAGGATATCCTCTAGTTTGTTACAAACTGGGGTTTTTCCTAGGAGCCTTCCCACTAGGCAAGTCTGTACTGTGGGCCTTTACAACACTTAAATTCTAACTTACATTTTTACAATTACCGTTTTATTTTCGCATTATCATACTAATATCTTCCCTTTCTTGGCGTGCTTCCGTGCAATATAGGATGTCGCTATTCCAACTTAATGGCAGACACATACTTTATTTATATATGTATATATAGCAATGGTAACGTTTTAGGTTTATTAATTTTGTATAATTTTTTATTTTTTTTTTGTTGCCAATGCAACGGACAACTACTAGTATATAGATAAATAAATTGTACTAACACATATTTTTAAATAAATTGTAAGAAATAGTAATACAAAATAAACAAATAAAATATTATTATGTATAATAATAAATATTCATAATAACTTTTCACTAAATTTTCCCAAAGCTTTTCATTCAAGTCTAACGATTAAAAGTTTATGTACATACATTATATCCATATAATTCACAAAAATGTATTATATTTATAAAAAAATTTTCTTTGTTAACTTTAGCTTTATTAAAATAGTATAATTAGGTACAAATAAAAAAATTATTGTAGTTTTTGTCTAATGGTTATCTAATGATTCTCTATTATAATTACTAATTAATAAAACTAAATTTATGGGTTCCGTTTGCTAACAACCTTTAGATACGATTGTAGTCTAATATAACTTCACACGATACCAGGAAGTATAATTTGTTGCCGGAAATGATCAAAATAAATTAACACCAAGGTGCGATTAATCAATTTGCAGTAAACATTTCTGACCCAGTGTAAACAGTACAAACAAAAGAGAGTGCCACAAGGTTTGCTGGGCCCGTTTCCTTTTCCCAAGAACAGAATAACTTCCGTTTAATATTGAGCATAATATATATTATACAGATGCTTCATCTGTGTATAGATTTAATGTTTATGCAATATTTTTTTATTTTATAAAGCTCCAAAGCAAGTGGAAAATGCTCCTGATATTAAATGACACTCATTAAAACGGGACGGTAGTTAAAATGGTATACACTGCACCATTCCTCGCTTTTATACATGTTCAGTCTCATAAGCCAAGTCATTTCATTAGTTTATAGCGCTCTTCGAACCGGAACACAGTAATGTGTGCTTCGTACCATTTGACGATAGAAATAGGAGCTGCGGTGGTACCTTCTTTGACGGTCTCCGATACGGTCTCCTGTCACTATTAGATCAATGCAATTACGGGTTAAAAAAATCAAAATGAATAGTGAAACAAAAACACACGAGTTTATTCATAAAAAAAAAAGTAAATACAATCATCTTCATCATAAAATTCATAACATGTGGTAACATTAATATTAAATAATTTGTTAATTAGTAAGTTTGTAAAGACGGGCAACAACCGTCTCCATATCCTGATCTCTGGCGCGGTTTGTTAATAATATCATCATCCAGCGCAAGAGTCCTGGAAACTGTATAATCCCTTTTACACCCGCACTAAGCAATAATAATTCGTATCATCACCACCTCGAACACTTAAATTATGGAATGTATACTTCTCTAGAACTATATAATAATAATCACTCGAAACTATAATACTGATCACAAACGTTAAAAAAATAAATATATATTGTACACACTTAACTGTCCGTAGGAACTTATTTATATGGTTATTTGTCGACCACGTCAGACTGCGTCCACCGCGGGGTGAACACGTCACATTTCTCCAGGGACACGGCCGCGCCGGCGCTGTGCCGCCTCTGAACACTCCTGCCGTCTAATCGGTTCCGTTTCTCACCTACCTCCGGGTCGACTTCTTTCTTCTCATCTTCAAACTGTTTCATGATTTCCGAAAGTGTCTTTCCCTTCGTCTCCGGCAAACACATGAGACAATAAGCGGCCCCGAGCAGCGCGAACACGGCGAACAGGTACAGAGTGCCGTTACTGGTTAGGTAATATTCTAACTGCGGGTACGTCTTTATGTTGAAGAATATCAATACGTAAGCGCAGCAGGAAGTTGCACCGGACATCACGCCCCTGATATCCTGCGGATACAACTCCCCAGACATGATCCAAGGTAACTGCAGGAAACCGACCATACTGAACGAAACGTGCAGGAGAACACACGCCAGCTTCAGCAGCGGCGGGCCGTCCAGCGTGTCGCCCACTGCCGCGCCGAGCATAGCGACGCCGAGCAGCAGACCCGACACGGCTGCTAAAGTCTTTCGCCTGAAACTGTTGATCAGGCAGGCGCCCACGGCGCCCATGAATACCCTCACACCCCCCACGATGATGGAAGCCGTAAACTCGTTCACGCTGGTGCCGACCGATTTAAAGAAATCTACGGCGTAGTACAAAATGACGTATATTCCTGACATCTCTTGAAACACGAAGAAGACGATCAGCAAAGCGAAAGGCTTCAGAACGTTTTTCCGCTTGAAAAGTCCCAGTTTTTGTCTCAAGTTCATGTTCTCGCTGGTCTTTCGGTCTTTTGTGAAATCCATCAGTTCCTGCTGAGCTGTGCTGTTGTTTTGTCTCAGCCAGAACAGAGCGTTGTAAGCCTCTTTCATTTGACCCTTGGATGCCAGCCAGAGCGGCGATTCCGGCACAAAGTACATCAGGAACGGCGTCAAGAGGGAGAACCCGGCGCAAATAGCTGCTACTTTCCTCCAATGTATAAAGGCTCCTAAAGAGTAGACGACGAATATACCCGTCGAGACCAGACCAGGGCCGAGAGCGCTGAGCATGCCACGTTTCTCTGGCGTCGTTATTTCAGCTACGTAAATGTACGATACTGTTGACATGCCTGCAAGAAAAAGAAATATTATGCACTTGTCTTTAAGTAGTAAGACCAGATATATCATAGATTCAACAGAAGAAAGACAAACTTACCAATAGTGAATCCGGTGATGAATCTGCCAACGCACAAGAAGACATAGGTCTCGGAGAACGCGATGACTAGCCAGCCGATGAGATTAGGCAGTACAATAGACTGGAGGAGCAAACGTCTGCCCACCGCGTCCACCATCATCCCACCGAGCAGCGCACCGATGGGGTTTGAAATTACACCAAGACTCGCTGCGGATAAAGAATCCACATTAATATGGTTGTATTGTCGAAACTCATACCATTGTACATAAAGACTACAGCACATTTCTTACTTATCACTAACCAGGTTTCATTATCCAAGAGATAGAAAATTTACTTAATTATTTATAAATCAGAAGCCTCTACGAAACATTAGAACCCTAGTTAAGATGTTTACCCATCACGTTCGATGTTACTATAAGGGTAATGATGTTGAAGGATAAAGGAGGGCTCTAAGGGTATTCACACAACTCCTCCCGGGACCCAAGCCGACGTCTCTTGCTTGCCATGCACCCTGCTAATCAACGAACAAGGGTCTGACTCCCCACTAACCCGCATTGGCCCAGCGTGGTTGGAGACGGCCCAATTTCCTTCCAATGTTGGGTGAGGCCTATATCCCACTGAGGACGTCTATCAACTGATGAAGGATAATATTGAAAAAGGATTACAAATTCAATTAAAACAAACGCTTTAAACAACAAACAGGGTATTACGAAGCAGTAAAGCTGACGAGTGCTGTTGTTATCTCGCACAGCACGAGCACACACTACTATCGGGAATTGACGACGCTTTAGTTTGTTGGTAAAAATTAACACTTTTATTTATCCGGTGTTAATTTTAGATGTCTGTTTGAACATCTCATTTGTTTTGTTTGGTCTCTTTGTTATCTGTATTCAACCAATTTTGTTGATCAAGCTGATCTTCCCCTTAAACTTCGAGTATCATTATTTTAACTCCTCTCTGTTTATCTTTCTCTTCTCCATATTATGAATGTATGTATTTACATGTTTACTTATATTTAGTGTCGACCGTACTCACCATAGTTAATGAATATTATAAAAGACAATGATTAATTAAGTATACATTGTCATTTATTACTAATGACCACCAATCAGTACTAATGACGAATATATTGATTTAGTCATTTGCAATTGTTTGAAAAGCTGTACAGCAATGCCGTGTGCTTGAGTAAGTGTAGTATACCTATACGGACATGTTTACATTGAATTAGATCGTAGTCTCCCATTAGCACATCGATCGTTGCAGTCAGCGTGCAGTTGCCTGCAACTGTTATTGTGCGAGTCTAATGTGAACTGTAAACATGATTATATTCATTCATTCAGTTCGCTGCACTGTCGCCTATACATATGCTGTGTTTGTTGTAAACAATAGTTTGTATACCGCCGGCGCATCGCTGAATCATATTAAATATTTAAACATCATGCATACAGTGTATTTTTTTTATTTGTTCCTTTTCGTGTTGTGAATAAGGGTCTTTTCGGTTCATTCTTTTGTATACCTCTTTTCTTTTCTACTTTCTTTTTCCTTAACTTCTCTCTATCACTCCACAGGTTTTCTATCTTTCATACCTACTACTTATCTTCGTCCTCATCCACGCATCTTCTTCCAAACATTCGCCGCATGTTACATTTTTTAATTTAACAATTTATCCATGTTCTTTGTCTACATTTGTCCTTCCTTCACATACAGTGTGTTGAACTCTTCCTTCTTTGTTGTTAATAATAGGTGGGTCTCAGTCTAATGAGGTAACGCTGCAGTTCAGCTAATATACGCTGTATATACTCACCGATCCATGAGCTCTGCTCGTAAGTGATGTTGGGATGCTCGTGGGTATACTGCGGCAGCAGCACCGCCGAGAAACCCTGGCAGAACCCCACCGATATGTTGATGGATTGCGCGGCCAGCGCCGCCAACACCTGCACAGGATAAATACATTGTTAACGAATATATCAATTTATTGATAGATAGATGATGTTTATTATAACTACAAAAACACACACATACAAAAGGACATACATAAGAATATTCAATTGTGTTTCACTATGTTTAACACATTGAAAAATAGTGTGTGTGCTGTAGTGGTACAAGAAACCGGAGTTTAGTGGATTATTCACTTACTGAAGGCGGCACATTGCTTATCAACTACCACCCGACGACGATGATGATACGCCTGATATTAGTCTTCAGTTAATTAATAAGGAACAATTTTTATAACTATTTTCAATGATCGTAGATAAAAAAGTTATATTGGTCTACTCGAATCTTTTCAAAGAAGTCAAACATGTAGAATGTGCCCACGGAACTCGTTGCCAGCGACAGTCCTCTCAGAGTTTGCTTATTGAGGGACAAAACTACCATCTGAGGATGAACTTAGTCCTGTTCTTGATAGCCTACAGACTCTACTGCAGTCATCTACTTTTAAAATTGACAAAATTTTTTCGGGAGGTCGTATATCGTCTATGCCAAGTTTTTTTAATAAAACAGTCTGTTAAATAATATATCTAATTCAATTATTCCAAAGAGTCCATAGAGAATAATCTGTATATATTAACATCGTCATCTATATAGAACTAAATAAAAAAAAGTTGATTACATAAATGAGACTATCAATTATTTTAAACTATGTATGACAAGCGTTAAATACTAAATCAATCATTTAAACATTTATTAATGGTATTTTTATACGCATATAGATCTGACTCAATGGCAAAGTGGTTAAACATATCATACGGAACACCTAGTTCGATACTGGGTCTGCGTGTGAGGGAGTTTGGGTGGTAATTGCACTATGTTAAATATAGCTCATGTCTAGATCAAAAAAAAAAAGAATAATTTTTGTTTTTTTTATTATTCCAATTGGCGATGAAACGAGCAATGCGTTCACCTGATGGTAAGTGATGCGCTTGCCCATAACATAACGCTAGTTAAGATAGAATACACAGCACCACATTGTACTCGTCTATAATAAGTAATATAAGTTGTTAAGTCTCGTTACCTCAGGAATTTCACTAGCATACAGCACCCTTCGAACTGAAACACAGTAATGCTTACACATACATCGATATACTCTATAAACAGAGGTGTAAGGGGTTCCCCACAACAACTCATGGGACCCATGCGAACTTTACCTGCTCATGCATCCTGCTAATCAAAAAACGAGGGTCTGGCGTCTTTATTAACCCGCATTGGGCCGGCGTAGTGGGAGATGGCCCAAATTCCTTTACTATCGAGGGAAGGTTATGTCTAGCAATAGAAGTTTAACGGCTGATGATGGATTTGTCAGTAAAAATAGGAGCTGTGGCGGTACCTAGCTAGATGCTCTCCGGCTAGAAAGACCTACCACCCGTAAAATGAGATACATTATTGTGTGTATAAAAAGCGCGTTGGTCCATCTGTTGCAATTGATAGATCCAAAGGAATTTTTGCGGCTGGCCCAAAACGATTGTTTACAACGCGGCAGCGGGTGCGTTGACACAGCGCTCCGTGTTTACATCTGCGGCTTGTGGTAAATTTAGACCTGCCCGTGACGTCAGAGATTTAAAAAAAACACGTGTAAACACTGGCACACGTTTGTAGCATCTTATGATCTAAATTTAGTTTTCTTTGATACAAATTTTCAATAACAATTCATTCTTCTTGTGTCTACTGGAATTATGAGAATCACACGAACTGTTATATATTAGTATTTAATATACGTTTTCATATACGTTGTAAGTCTATATATAAGTATTAAAATGTCAGATTTTATATTTATAGACCTTCCTTTTCACTAAGGTTAGCTGGTAATAAATTCAATGTAAGTTAAGTTTCCGTTAAACCATTTCCGTTCAATCATTATTTATTTTGCTCTATTTATATGTATTACAAAGTAATATACGTATATAGTAAGTTGAGTAACATGTATAAATAAATTATACCTTGTCTATCTATCTAACTGTATCATAATGTGAGCAATGAAGAGTTCATCTATATATCGCTTCACCTTATTCTTTCATCGGACGTATAAATATTTTTAGATAAGCCAGAAATATTTAATCAATACTAATATATTCATTCATACATAACAATTATAGAAAAATCGCGTTTTGAAAATTATGATCTTCTCTAAATTTTGAATACAAGCTATGCTTGAGAAAAGATAAATTATAATTTCTTATTACCTTGAATGTTTTCCTACATAATGTATAATTCTGTATCGTTTCATCATTATCATCATCACCCAAGGAACGCTGTTATTGCTCACTATGTTTGAAATTCCTCTTACTGACAAACATTATTAAAAACAAACAATACGAAAATTACACATAAGTATTACAAATCATAACACAGTTATCTTGTTTACAATTCACAAGCGGTTGTGTAATAAGTTTTACAAGTTTTTTTCCTCTGTAGGAAATAATCAAAACTATTCGAATAGTCTTTTAATTACGAATAATTAACTGCTTTAAACAGAATTAGATTTTAATTCTGGAATATAGAAAATTTACTAAGTGTACCTAGTTCCCAAAAAAAAAATAACTTTTTGAATTTTTTGTCTCTCAACAAAAGGCAATCCATCGCCAGTTACATATTAAATTATTCCACGAAGCGACGTACAGAACGTTCACCTAATGACAAGTTGTACACAGCACTACATTGTGCTCTTCGCTTAAGACACCAGATGTTAAGTCTCGTTACTCCAGTAATTTCACTAGCATACAGCACCCTTCAAACAGGAATGCAGTAATGTTTGCACATTATTATCAGCTGTAATAGTACCTAGCCTGCGGCAACAGAGATCTACCACTTGTAAAATTATTAGCCAATTAATTTAATTAAATGTGCATATTTAATATATGTGCAAGAAATATCTATATCTGTAACATCAACCCTCTAAATGAATAGGAAAAAGTACTAGCATTTAGTTAATATTGTAGTATATTTATATTAAAATTAAAACTGTCATACGATATTACTATAATTAAACAGTCGTTTTGTACTATATATTTAATCATATACGTTAACTAGGAAATAAATACCAACGCCGTACTTCCGAATGTTTGTAATAATAACATACGATCGCCGTTACCAACCGGAAACAACAGCCGAACGAGTTCGTAAGTTAATAAGAAAAATTTAAGTAATTGAAATAATTCGTCATCGTTGAACTCTTTCATACACAATAGCAGTGATTGTGATTTTTTTGCAAATTCCTATCACAATTTTGTGTTCAGAGTGTGTTTATGAAATGATTTATGAAAAACGGTCGGGGTGGTGATTTAGAAATAATAGTGGGCAACTAGCGGAACACGAGCGCGCACAAACGATCCGTGTGATTACAGACGGACGCACGGTGGGCACTCGTTATTTGTGATGATGTGGAAAATTCGCGGCGACATGCGATCGGCACCCCACCTCTACTTACACGTGAAGATGGACTGATCTAATAACCTTTTGAGGAATTCAAAAGTAACACTTCAACAGTCGATAGACGTCCACTGTTAGACATAGGCCTCCCCCAATAATGGGCATGAGCCATCGCCCACCACGCTGGCCGAATGTGAGTTGGTGGACAGCCAGAGCCTCGTTTGTTGATTAACACGGTGTACGAGCATGTGAGGTTGGCTTAGTCCCGTGTGGTGTTGTGTGCCCTTACACCCATCCAAAACTAACACACGAGAAGCAACGAGCACTAACACGTGAGGTAGTTCGTACATAAAAAAACACCGTACTCACAGTTAAATTGACCCCTATAGAATCGTAATAGAGGTCAAGGAAACTTCTCGATTTATACATCCCAGCGTGCGTCCTGGCGAGGGTAGCGCGACACAATGCGACCGTGTGGTTAATGCGGCTGCTCATATAATAAAGGTTATGGGTTCGACGACGAGAACATAGCGCGACTAAAAGCGACCGGTCAGGAAATATATATACTGCTGTTTTTTTTTAAAGGTCGCACTTGCTTTTGCTTATGGTCACTTATAAAGCGGCGGGCGGGGAACGAGTTTCGATCACAATTCAATCTGAATATCTACCGGCGCACGCGCATTTTATATGTTGCGAGCGATGAATACATGATTTTGTTTTGTTGTACGTCTCATATTAAATATTTATATCGCAACAAGTTAAATATATGAGCAGTAAGATAAACAATGATATCCTTACTGTCCCAGTGGCACTAAATTCTTCTCACACAAAGATCCATCATACAATCTTGAAGCCACACGTAGAGGGAAATTATTGAAGTCCTGTCTTCTATTGTTCTAACGAGATCTAATTTCAACAATATTGTGTACTTAATGAAGATATTAATTTTTTAAGACAAATATAAAGAAATAGATAAATAGGTTTTATGTATATATATATCTCTCCAATAAACGATCTGTTCTATCATTTTAGAAAATTTTAAACATGTTTTCATTATGTTCTTCAGAAGTTTTAACTTAATTTTATAGCTTACTCGTTATTCAAAAAAATTGGAACATGCTGCACTTATTACTTCTTCGTTTTTCAAACAATAGTCAAATAATTATATGTTAAGTAAAGAAAATTTTACATATAAATATTATAAGTACAACTAGTTAAAGAGATGGAAATACTTCGATCTTAGCAAAAATACGGAGATGTATTCATCATCGACAGACGTCTACTGCTCGACATGGGCTTCCAAAAGTGGTGAGATTTGGGTCAACTTCCACCACGCTGGCCCAATGCTGGTTAGTGAGGAGCCAGAGCCTCTTTTGTTAATTAGTAGGCTGCACCACGAGCAGACAAATTGACTTGGATTCCGTGAGTTGTTGTGTGAGTAGTGTCAGGACTACTTGTAATTGGACTTCTAATTGTAACCTTTTAAAAATCGTATATTTATATAAGCTAGCTTTTTATTATAACATACATCTAAGTTACAATAAACTAATAATACAGTGTAAATAAGTATTTATCTATAATCACGCCTAAAATCCGCATAATATCATCGTTTTTCTGCCACATCCAGCCGCTGTACATGCGCGGGTCCCGCGAGTGAACGTAAGGCCGCATGTGTTTTTTCACCGTCGATTATCGTGTGACATTTCTACATTGATATATCTATCACATATATGATATGTGGATTTAGATTTCTAGAAAATGATTAGACCTAGTGTTTACTTGGTTGAACCTGAACACGTACAACTCGTGATATACCATGACGGAAGGTCGTTACTGCGCACTAGCAAACCGTCGGTTCGGTGATTAACTGCTCACCGAGTGCGATAAGTGGCTGTGGCTGTTTGTTTATACAATCATCAACAGTTTATTATCATCTGCTGATGAACTACTCTCAAATCAACTGAATAATATGTATGTAAACAAAAGGGTGTAAGGGGTCCCACTCAACAACTCACAGCCTCTCACCCCAAGCCAACCTCACCTGCTCATGGTGTAGACTGGTAATGACTAAACGAGGATTTGGCTGTCTACCAATCCGCATTGGGCCAGCGTGGTGGGAGATGTCACAAATTCCCTTTTATTGGGGGAGGCTTATGTTCAGAAGTGGACAGCTGCTGACGATGATGATGCAAACAAATTCCTATAACATTTGTCTGATTTATTTTTATATTTGTGCTATTGGTGGTGTCTAACGCTGAAGTGAGACCTCTAAGGTTTCCTCCTCCTATATCCTACACAGGGAGCTTGTGAAGTATGCCAGTTGCGAACACAGTACAGAGAACTTCTCTTTTTCTTGTATGATACCATCTTGAGTCAACTTGGCACTGCAGCTTTCTCTTGACGGTCGAAGGCCTATCATAAGCAGACTTAGACGAGGTTCAAAAAACAAAAGTGTCGAACGATATATAAGATTGCCAAGTGACTGATGACGATGTCGATGACAGAACGAAGTGGAGGAAAAAGATTAGTATAGCTGACCCCTCCACCATATGGGATAGTGCCTAGAAAAAGAGAGAGAGATATCAAAGCCTTTTACTACTCATGGAGAGTGGAAAGACAGAGTGAATATTGTCGCTGTTTAACACAAAAAAGGAACGGAAGTGAATAGAATTTTTTTTTTTAATTAAATATAATTTAACTCTAGTAAGGAAGAAGTAGTAGTATTCTAGTCTAGTAGTTTAAGTCTAGTAAATTTACTGAGGTAACGAGATTTAAGTTCTTACGTCTAAAGGCGACTAGCGCAATGTAGTTCTGTGTATACCGTCTAAACTGCAGCTACGTTATGAGAAAGCGTATCACTTAAAAAAAATATCCGCGTGTCTGTAAAGTACAGCTTGAAGTTAATTTTATTAACAATTCGTTATCAACTTTTACTTCCTGACAAACATATCTTTTCCTGTTACGCGCCGAGCTAAATATATAATGTGCAATTAAATAGGAGACTATTAGCGTGCGGACCGGTTCCGTGTGGTTTGTAGGAAAACCGACGGGGCATTCCTAGGTAAACGGAAGGATATCAGCACCGACCTCGTGGTGAACCTGTACCGATCACCTCACTCTTTAATCATTAATAATTATTATGAAGTCTGACACTGAAGACTATGTTGTTTATACAGGTACATCATTGACTATTTCTGATTATGTTAAGTACAAGTCGAACTTTACTGTGTTCCGATTTGAAGTATATTGTAACTAGTAATTACTATGGTAATACGACTATTATGCAAGCGAAGATCGATATGCGATGCTGTGAAGTTTTTTTTATTGCTGCGTAATGTGTAATTATTTCACATTAATATCATCATCAGCTGATAAACGTCCACTGCAGTACATACCCCTTACTCATTAATCAACACCCACATACTCACTACAAATATCTTTAATTGTTACATATTGTTATACAGTAATATTTTGGATGTATATTTAATATAACGCAACAGCAATTTGTTTTAACTTAAAGTATCAAGTTAACAAAATCACGTGTAACTTTAAAGTATCCATTCAGAATTGATGATTTTCGCTTCGCATTATTTTTGCGGTCGAACAAAAACTTGACGACTGTACATTACACTTAAGTAAAAGCTTTTTATTACTCCCTATTACGAGCTTGTTAAAAAAATCATCAGGTTTATAGGTTTTTGGGCATAAGTTAGTACTTAAAATTACACCTCTGAGACTTCAGGATTCTTAAGTACGGGATAAATTACTTACTTATTGCAATTGTGTAACATTGTTGTTGATAATGGAGAATTAAATTTTCGAAAAACCTGCTTCGGATGAATTGTGGAAGATTCCAGTGTTGAAAGAGCTGAGCACACATATAACTGTCTCACTCTGGTCATCAAAACTTTAGTATAAAGAAAGCACCTTATTACTAATCGATTGCTTATTAAAGACTATCATTATCAAATTTAAAGCCGTGATAACCAAGTGGTTTGAACGCCTGCTTTCCACTCCGAAGGTACCGGGTTCGAATCCGACCAACACCAATGAATTGTTCAATTTACGTGCAGTTAGCAACCAACTAATACCAAGAGCTCTGACGGTGAAGGAGAACATCGTGAGGAAACCTACATATCTATGTGATGACTGTCCGTGGTCGGACTAATATGTGGAATGGAGAAGGCAATGGCAACACCACTCCCTCATAACTGAAAAGGAAGTCGTTGTGTGATACTTTGCACATGGTGACCACGACCCTCAGTCATGGGGAAATACGGCTTTGAAGAAGAATTACTATCAATTCAATACTTGTTAAAGACGGATGAAAGATATTTTTATGTAGCAACGTATCTGTTACTAGTAACACCATAACCACTTATTTTAACATATATTTACGTATAAAGATAAAAAAAATCTGGAAAGATCTCCAAAACGATTTGCATGATTATAAACCTTTTTAAGTTTGAAAGTTTCTAGTTTCCATAAATTTACATTTAAAACCCGTTTACAACGAACAGAATTTTCTCGCAAACTTGCCTTGTTATCTCGCAATGTTTCTCGATAATATTCAATAAGACGATAGCTTAGTAGACTTAAAATAACTTAGACCGTAAGTTCGAATCCTTAATTTGTATGAAACTTTATTTACATTTATTCTAAAAACAAAAACAAATATCACATATTAGGAAAGAAAGTAAAATTTTATTGACACCAAACTACTAAGAAGAAAAGAAAATATAATTATAAGGAATTAATGGAAACAACTAAAAAAGGAAAAAAAACTATTAAACTTAACATCGAAATGTTAATTTAAGTTAAAGTTTATATGCAACAGAAATTAAGTAAAACGTAAATATAATATATGCATCGACTTAATAAACACTAATGTATACACTGGTGTGATGTACATTAAATAGGTTGTAAATATTCTCCTATTAAATTCATGTTATTACATACATGTATAAGATCACCAGTGACGGTTAACTTAACTATTAACTTATGTTTAAACAGTTATTAAAAATATATTTTGTAAACAGAAGTCATTCATACACATATACATATTGTTTGTAATTTACTCGCGGTGAATGCCTCTTTAATAACCCATACACTTGTTTTTGCTTCGAACAAGTGGTTTTTTTTTATTATTTATAAACAATATACATTTATGAGACATTGGGCATATAATTATATACACTATGAACTTTAACGATATATATATATATATATATATATTATTAATAGTCAAAT
>DWLS01001631.1:0-20888 GCA_018246255.1 Pachliopta kotzebuea | reverse complement strand
GTTATATATGGAAACCTCTAATTAGCTTTACCTCTTAATATATTTATAGAAATTATTTTATATTGTCTACGCTGTTTGTTTTCTGAATAAATAAAATAATAATAAAAGTAATAAAACAAGTGCCATATAACAAATAACTATGTAATGATCTCTAAAAGTTTCTCTTCGTATGATTGAGAAAGATGTATGTCATATGTCCAGAAGTGGATGTCTAGCGGCTGATGATGAAGTTGGAGTCACTGGTTCGATCCATCATTTCTATACATGTATCTTTTATTATCTATTGGCAACAATTTATATAATTCGTGGAAAATCCTCCGGAATTGAATAAAAGACTTCCTTGACAATTGATTAATTAACTTTAGTGACAGTTGAATCATCTTTTAGCAATAGCAAAAACCTTACTTTTTTACTGGTGATAGGTCTCTGTTACCACAGACCGTCTAAGTACCACTGCAGCTTCTATTTCTACTGCCAAATAGTAAGTAGTCTTAACCAGCGCCAGATATAGGAAAGTTCTAGTCCGATAATAAGTAAAAAATTCAGTTCATAATAAATTCATTCCAAATATAGTTTATACAGGAATTAACTTAAAGCCAATTCATCACCATTTCTAAGCCTCCTTATCTTGGGCTCCGTATGATATACAAATGTATCACTTAACATCAAGTGAATGCTAATTATTCAACCGACTAGGTTATGGTATAGCGAGATTTTCTAATACAAACATTCTTGCATACTAGAAAATCTCAACCTACTTTGTTGAGACTTTTGTAATGAAATAAACGTTTTAGTATAAAAAAATATTTTATATAGTTCATTGTTGCTAAGGTCTTGTCTACAATTAGTAACAATATGATTTACTAATCCTATTCACTGTAAAGATACAACAAAAGAATAAGATAAAAAAGAGTTGTGAACAGTTCCCTCAGTAAGAGCGAACGTCGCTAATTGGCTCTGTAGTAAAAAGAAAAAGAGATACAGAGAAATTATATTAAATTGTAATACGATTTTTGCTGCTTATATATAAATTTAGTTACTATATATGTTACATATATATTAAACTATACAAATAAGTTTAGCGATATAACGTGTAACCAAACAACACCCAAACTATACTCACTTGCTCGTGGTGAACTCTGCTAATCAATAGACGAGGCTTTTGCTTCTCACTAACCGGCATTAAGCCAGCAGAGAAACGGCCCAAATCCCCCAACTATTAGATAGGTCAATGCCCAGCAGTGGGCGTCTGTCGGCTGATGATATATCGACCCTCATTGTTTATATTTCATATAGACCCGTCTAGCAAAGGATTATCTTCTACAAGATGCATCAACTTTTATCTTATTCGACAAACTGACGATACGAGTAATGCCTTCACCTGATATTAAGTGATACGCTTGCTCATAACAAAACACTGGTTACGATTGTATAAACAGAATCATATCACTGAACTCCATGAAACATTTGTTAATTAACTTTACCACATTAATTCCAATTTCATACAGCAGTCTTTAAACTGGAACACAGTAATGCACATTATTATTTAGCAGTAGAAACTACTCCTACCTCGCCTTGTGGATAATGAGAATCTTCTCTTTCAAACACAGGAACTTGAAGACTCTCTTAGTCATCTCCAACGATTATCATTGTTTGTTCTATTACCATTCCTAATAGCCCAAATACAGGACTAGCTTGGGGATATCCACGTCATTAATTGGTTACTTTGGACCATGGTTATAAACCACCATGGTCTATGGATCATAATCCATCCAACGCGCTGATCGTTGTTATCGTTTTATGTGAGGCTTATCTGAAACATTTTCATGCATCACCTCCACATATAAATATACGAAGCGATTACAAAAAGATATAGAACTTGTTTTAAATACGAAAAAAGTCTCAAAATTTTCCTTACCTTATATATAGCTAAGTATTAATAATATAAGAAACATAAAGTTAAATAACTATAAGTAAATTATCAGTTAGTAACGATCACATGAGTCATTCCTTTACAAATCTATTCAGGATTTTTTTTAGATAAAACTAGCAAGATCTTCACCTGATGTTAAGTGATACGATTCCACAAGAAGCTGGTAATAATGGTACACAGCACCACATTCCGCTCATCGCCTTCAGTAGTACATTGTCTCGTTACCGCAGTAATCTCACAAGCATACAGCACCCTTCAAACTGGAACACAGTTATGTTTGCTTTACTATTTGACAGTAGGAATGAGCTGCGCTGGTACTTAACTAGACGGTCTGTAGCAACAGAAACCTACTACTAGTAAGTATATACAGGTACAGGAAAGATGTTTGTAATGTTATTATCATCAGCCGATAGATGTCCACTGCTGGACATAAGTCTCCTTTAATAGTGTGGTGATTTGGGCCTTCTTCCACCACGTAAGCCCAATGCAGGTTGGTTGGCAGCCAGAGCCTCGTATATTGATCAGTTGGTTTGATAATCAAGTAAGGTTGGTTTGGGTCTTGTAGTTATCGTAACAAACCCCTTCCAATCCTGGGACCTTTTACACCCCTGGAACCTTTTACATTATTGAATCCCCTGGGATATTACTACCCCTTACACCGCTTTATAATATTCATATATTATTTTTCCTTTCATACTTCAATATAATAAAGAGATTAATAATTGCATCAATCTTTAAAGTAATTAAATGAAATTAAATGTTCACTATTAACAACACGAGTTCTTTTCTATTAACCTTCTAATATCTTCCCTTTCTTAGCGTGCGTCCGTGCAGAATGGAAAGTCGCCATGTCAACTTAAAGGTTGACATATATATACAAAGAAAGGGAAGATATAAGCAGGGGTATATAATTAATTAAACATTATAGTAACTTTAGTTAACTATGTCTTGTGTGCAACTAACGTATATATAGCTATGGTAACAAAGTTTTGAATTTATTAATTTTATATGATTTTTTAGTTGCGAATGCAACGGGCTACTAGTATATAATATATTTATACCACTAACATTGGTACACGGCGTTTAGATAAGAGCAGCATCCTGTTTTGTAACTGTTCATCCAATTATCTGAACTGTACCGCCCTTGAATATATTGCAAATATATTATTTCTACGTAGTACACTATTTGTTGAAATTCATACGCTGCAAAATGTTAAAAATAGTTTTAACATTTATTTTCTTACTGTTCATCGGATGCTTTGGTAAGTTAGATTAAGTTAATCGTTAATTAAGTACATATTTATTATTAATCATCCCACAATAGTGGGGAGATTTGGGTCGTGTCTTGCAATACTTGCCTAATACGGGTTAGTAGGAGCCATGGTCTCTTGCCTATAATCTGAGGTTGAATTAGGTCTCGTGAGTTGTCGTGGGATCCCTTACAACCCCTGTTACTAATAATATAATATACTAATCATTATGATGAAGATACAACAGAGTATTTCTTAAGAGTTCCCTCAGTAAGTACATCAAAGGAATATAACAGCTTACTGGCGTCATATTTATTATTTAATACAAATATAAAATGACAAGCCATTAATATATAACTTATGTATGTTTCAACTAATTATTTAAGTTCTTAATCGAATTGATTTTTAGTGGAATGGATGAAGTACCAACAAAGCGGAACGTAAATACAGAGAAACTTGTTTAAATATTATTAATATAATAAAATAGTTACTATTCTATCTCTATAGAGATAGAATAGTAGATTTAGAAAGATTTGCATTACATATTTACTCAATTATTAAAGATTTAGTTTAAACAGTTTACGATAGATGACAGCACTGACAAGCGCACATACATCATACCAAGTACAGCTACTCCATTACCAATTGGATCTTTTACAAATAAATCACTAAAGTTTATCTCAACATTCTATACTTCATATGTTAAAGAATTATTTATTTTCCAAATATTTTTCTTTTACAGAATGTAACGTCTTCAATTACAATTTCAATCCGGAATTGTTAGGATCTTTGAAAGTTCACCGGATACCGGCAACTTGGCATGACGCTAGGCTGCGATGCAAACTCGAAGGTAAAACTAACTATGCACGTATAATGAAAATCGATCATAAGGTGAGACTTCACCAGACCTCCTTGAATAGATTATTTTTTAAATTAGCCATCTTTCCGCTCACCTGATGATTAGGTACTACTATTTGGAAGTAGAAATAGATGATGTGGTGGTGCATTCCTTACTGATCTCCAGCAATAGAGACGTATTAGAAATGACGGCCAGTAAAGGAATTCACTACAGTAGCCAATAGATGTTCACTGCTGGATATAGACCTCCCATGTAGTGGGGGAATTTGGACCGTCTTCCACCACGCTCATCCAATGCAAGTTAATCAAGAGCCATGGCCTCGTTGACGTATTTAATGCAGCATGAGTAGGTGAGGTTAGCTTGGCTCCCGTGAATTATTATGTGGGACCCCATAAAGCCTTGCTAGTAAATATCACTCAACAGCAAATTAAATTACTTAGATAACAAAACTTGATATACGATTGTGAACAACAAATTGTGATCTCTATGTATTAAATCCTTCATCTTCAACTCAACAATGACTTTGTCTTGTAGGTGGAACCCTGGCTTCGCCGGTGAACAGACAGCTTTATAAAGAATTAAAGATGATTGTACAGGACTGGTTCCCTACAGGTATCTACACCGGCATCCATGCGACGTTCTCTAAAGGAGATTATTTCTCAGTTGAAGGTTAGCTAAGCAAATAAAAAAATCCTTTTTTTTGTACATATCATTCCCCTGACATCCTAAATCAGGGTTATTGTTTACTCATATTTATATACAATCTTTAATTCTATCTATATATATATATAAATATCTACATCTCATATATAGTCTATACTCTTCTATTTATTTATTTATTTTCCTATGTAATAATCGATATAACGCCATTGGCATTGTCTTCTTAGTCTTTTATTTATACTTATTTACAGTTTGTATCGTAATCGTATTTACTGTTAATTTTCACTTATTCTGTATCATCATTATCATCAACAGCCTGCGACAGTCCACTGCTAGACATAGGCCTCTCCCAAGGAACGCCACTTAGCCCAATTTTCTATATATCAAGAAAATGATGGATTAATCTATTTAATTTACTTACCCTTCTTGCAGACCTTACTAACTATAAAATCTTTCTTTTGTACTTATAAACCTTTAAATATTTTTCCTTTAATCTGTCAGGGTCTTTTAATTCCTCTCTCACTTCCCAGAGACATTGAGGTTTGTTTTACAAATTATTCAGATTACATCTTATGAAAGGCGTAGCAAGGCTTTATAAACTGAAGATCACAACCTCAAACCGCTTTTCCTTTGATATTGATCTAGGTTTCAGCCAACGTTGGCAATGTTTGTACTCGTCCGTATAAAGATAAGGTTACTTCCCATTAATGAACTGTAGCTCATGTTGACGAAGATTTAAAAAAAACCGAAGATTCCTGAAAGATTAAAACTTATAAGCTAATTTTATGAGTATGGTCTTCGCGGAAAGAAATTCTAGCTGTTTTTGGCAATTCCAACTGCTGAAGTTATTTTAAAAAGACCGTAGCGTTTAATGAACGAAAACGTTTGTAGGTATACCCCTCGGCCACATGCCGGTCAAATGGTCACTCACCGAACCGGACAATTACAAGAATAGCGAAGAGTGTGTTATCCTGCAGAGCAACGGCACAGCAGCAGATGTAAATTGTTTGCAAGTCCACCCCTACGTCTGCTACAAACCAGGAGCTCCAAACCCCAACTGGAACCCAAATAATTGTGGATACGGCGATAGTGGTATTTATTGCATTCCTCATACCACAAATTTCTTAGACAGAGCTTTCCAAAATACATTTCCTTCATCTTCAACTTCATGAATCTTTATTAAGTAATAAATTTGACTTTCATCATCAGCCGATAGACTTCCATTGTTCAACACAGGCTTCCCCATTAGTGGGGGAATTTAGACCACCACCCACCACGCTAGCCCAATGCGGCTTGGTAGGGAGCCAGAGCCTTGTTTGTTGATTAGCAGACTGCACCACGATCAGATAAGTTGGCTTGAATCCTGTGAGTTGTTGTTAGGGACCCCATACATTTTGACCCATTTAATTAATTATAAATCGTATTTTGTGGATTAGATTGCGTGATAAAGATGATGATGAATATTAAATTAATTATGGTGCTCTTCAGCGAACCACTATCCATTATTTTGGGGTTCTTTGAAATTCTCAAAGAACTTTATATTTATTATATTCATGATTTAATCTAGTACAATTTACTGCCTCTGTTTCGCAGCATCTAACACTGAAGACCCTGGATCATTTCCGGGACCGAACAGGATGAGATCTAGATGATAGGTTTCTTCAAATTAACCCATCTAGCTGTCACTCTAACCTTATATTTTAGTTGTATGATTAAAATATGAGAGCTTGCATATTCAGAACCTGCTTCACCATCATTAGCTTCTCTGTCACTGAACATCACGTGAAATTATCAACAAGTGTTAACTTTCTTTAATAAAAGTTTAATTATTTCCATACAGGTTACATCTTAGACAAAAGGACCGGCAGCTGCTACAAACTGCACACTGTAGGTCGCACTTGGCCGCGGGCTTTTATGGCCTGCGCCGCTGAAGGAGCTCACTTGGCCATCATCAACAGCGAACTAGAGGCCAAAGTCATTACTGAGCTGTTCGAGAAGCACCCAGACTCGGATATAGCCGCCCCCATAACGCACATAGCCTCAATAGGCTTCCATAACTGGGGAGAGTTTCGAGTTTGGACCACCATTCACGGTTAATATTATAAAACAACATATACATTTATTCTTTACAGGTTTTTCTTTTCACGAGTTGCTTTTGACGAGTAGAATTGCAGTTTCTTCCGCAAGCAAGTAACAACGTGCAGATATTACATTCCAGCTTGAGAGAGCGTATGTGGCATTCCTTGGTAAGGCCTATGTGCAGCATTGGACTGCCGCAGGCTGTTAATTAATTGAAGTAGCCAATGAGGCGGTCTTATATCTGAAAATGATTAGCAACACGGTGCTGTGTAAACATTTTAACTAGTATATAACAAAACTAAACAGTGTACAACTAATAAAGATACAGCATTAAATAAGAAACCATATATGTAATGTAAAGTACTCAATGGGTTGAAAGGGAACTATTTCAAAGAATCTCACTATTTCTTTTTCTTCTTCTTTGTCGGTATCACTCTTAACAGAGTGGTCGTTGCCATTACTTCAGATATTGATTGCAAGCTTCACAACACGCCACACTTCTCCGCTTTCCTCCTACATTCATGTAGTCATGATGATCCATTTGCTGCCAATTTTATCTGGACAGTCCCTCTCATAGGCGATCTTCTTCGTGGCCTGGTACCCTCAATCTTTCCATGGACCACGGGTCGCTTAATAGTCACTGCCGTCGACAACATACGTGACCAATAAAGGTAACAAAGATGATAAATGCTGCTTGATGCAGATTTCTCGAAGTTCGTAGGTACGGAATTCAGTCCACGATACTCAGAGCATTCTCCTCCAGCACCAAATCTCTTGGGCGTCTATCTTCTTCTCTACTTCCCGCAGGGGACATGTTTCCGCGGGCTTCAAGAATATTGGAAATACGCGTGTCTGTACTAGCCGATTTTTCATCATCAGCCGATAAACGTGAACTGCTGGACGTAAGCATCCCCCAATAATGGAAGTTTGGTCCACGCTGTCCTAAGGCGTGTTGATTGGAAGCCAGAGCCTCGTTTATAGATCAGGAAAGTGCACGGCAAACAGGTGAAGTTGGCTTGAATCCTTTGCGTTGTTGTCAAGGCTCTTTCACTCTAAAACTTTATGTAAACATAAATAATTGTGTAATGAATATTTTAAAGGACAATCGATCGAAGAAGCGGGCTACTCGACATTCGAGCCGGGACAACCTGACAACATGAAGAGCGGGGCCTACTGCGGCGCCATATACAGGACTGGTCTCTTCGACGACCTGGGATGCGACCAGACGGCGCCATACATCTGCGAGAAACCACAAGAACTGATGCCCACTGCAAACGTTCAAATTGTACTATAATAAAAACGCTGGCATTTAACAATGGAACAAACAAACAATTGCTTCCTACTAAAGCATTTCAACCAAGTTTTTTGTTATTAAATGGTAATTCCAAAAATCCATTTTAATTTATAAGACTCTCCTAGTTTATAGTGAAGAAATATTTTGAACTTAAATTTAATGTTATAATTTACAAGATCTGGAAAATAGTTAACAAATTATAGGAATTATTAGCGCCTCATCTCTTATTCCTGCTGCTAAAAAGTACTATGCAGACAGTACTGTTCCAGTCTAAAGGTTTTTGTATGCTACTGAAATTACTGGGGTCACGAGACTATTATATATAACACCTAACGTCTCAAAACGATGAGTGAAATGCCGTGTCGTTTATGACATCGCAACTAACGCCGCGTTGCTATGAGCCATCGTATCACCTACCATGAGGTGAATGCCTTGGCCGTCGCGTCGCTTCGTAGAAAAATAAACAAAGGGATTAATTCTTACAGCAGCAAGTTTTCTTTCTCAATAATACCAATAATGTTTTCTCAGCGATAATATTACGCAAAATGTCTGCTGCAAAGTACATTTACGCAAAAAAACAGTAATGTGCAAATATTTCTATCGTTTAACTGATCTTGAAATAAACAGACAAATAATATAATGCTTTAAATCGTCGTACTAAATCCTTACCACCAATTTTCACCTTGGAATCACATCTAAGGCAAGCTGCTAACCGCTGCGTAACAAAGGTAGTTAAAGCATTAAACCGCCGATTGTTTGTATTGATTTCTGTATTTCGATCTACATTTCTAACACTCAAGTAAATGCTAACCGTGTGATTTTCTGAATATAACGCACGTATAGACCTCTATCCCGGGAGAATGAATCTAAAGCAACACTTGACATGGGTCAAAGTAGATAATGATACGAAACCCACAAAGAATCTTTAATGCCACGTCAACTGCGAATCTGACGGTATATACATAAAAACTCCCAGTTTAAATATTTAACATTTACATAATATCCCATCGGTTTAACATATTTAACCAAAACTTTCTCATTTTAAAAATCAGACTTTTATTAAAATACCACTGGTAGTAGGTATCTTTACTAGAGATCACCTCATGCCTAAGACTATCTATCGCCAAATTATAGTAAGAATTTTTTTCCGTGTTCCAGCTTAAATGGCGCTGTAGCTAATTAAATTATTACGACAATGACACTGACATTTCTTTTCAAAAAACCTCAAGTACAAAATAATACATGTTATCTAACAATTGCTACGCAGTCAAGAATATCAATTGCGGAGAAGCATAGTATAATTATTACATAAGAAAGAACTATATCCTCATAATTTACAGAGGCATGGGTTTTAGTTTAAGCTTTTTATGAAGGCAAACGTCAAGAAGAAACTACGAACAACAGCTTCCAATTACAGACTACATCCACCACCTCGCTCTTGTACAATGTGGTACATAAATAACTTCTCTCTTCGTTACAATGTCTTAGCAATGGGATTATCGAGAGGCTTGTTTATATCACTCTATATTTAACCAGCTTACTTCTGATAATATTAGTTTACATTAGATTTGCTAGATTACTTTAATCTCCTAGATTTCAATCCCGTAAATTACCAATATCTACATAGATAACTCATGAGCGATATGTTTGGATCTCATTTTTCATATTCAGTGGTACCTTAAACAGCTCGAGCACCTTGTATAGTTATACAACAAAATATATATTATAACAAAAGTAAAATTTAACCACAGGAGAGCGTAGTGCTATCTTTTATTACGAGATCAGTCCATAAAAATATTACATATTAAATGAATCCGACAATATCTGCTTCGCAGTTAGGTACATATAATCGTTGGCAGAGTCGACGGAAACAGTTTTCTGTGTAATCGTTGTTTTTTCCGCGATCCGGGAATAACTAAAAGTTTTGTAACTGCTGGACACAAAAGTTCAAATTGGTTTAATTTAAAATATTCACAGAGAATTTTAAAAATTTAATAATACCCTTGTTATTAAAGTTACGGCTGTTTATTTAAGCGAAATTGTTACATTACAACACGTTATAAAGTTTCGGTCAACTTTTTCGTAAAGTTAATAGTCCTGTGTAATTGTTACATGTTGATATAACATTAACGTTGAAAAACTGTTTCTATAATACATAATTTTTTTACTATCTCTTGACTTGAATTGCTATTGAACTGAACTCGACCATAAATAAAGTGGTAATCCTTATAATATTAACAATAAGTCGCTCTATAATCCGTCTGAATGCTCGCCTATTATGTTCTTACTCTCATATCTATCACTTATTATTATCAACTGATAGACGTCTACTTCTGGACACAGTAATGGAAGAATTTGGAACAAGTCCCACCACACAGGCCCAATGCGGTTTGGTGTGGACCCAAAAGTTCGTTTGTTGATTTACAGGGTGTACCACAAACAGATGAGGTTATCATGGATCCCGTGAATTTTGTCAATCTAAGCTCTCTTGCTTTCAATGCATCCTGTTAGTAAACAATCGCGCTTGCTACCAACCTGCATTGGAAAAGACCTATGTCCAACAGAGGATGTATATTGGCTGATCATAATGATATATATTAATGGTTTTACTATATAAATATTACAGTTCCAACATTCGGTAGTGTAAAAACCTTAGATAAAAGCGCAGCATCCTGTTAGTACGACAATCGGTTTAATTTATCACGAGATCCACGCGCGAACGTCGCCCTTGAAAACAGTATATTATATCTGAAAATACGTGAAGTCTGTATACATAAAATTGAGCTTTTAAAATGTTCAAAAAAATCTATTTCATAGTACAAATCCTAGTTCACATCACAGGCTACGGTGAGTACGTATTAAGTAGCTCTTTATATTATTAGTTATTATTATGGGTAACAAGAAAGATATAAATCAAGAATGACGGCAATGATTTATAAAGCCTAATATTTGCTATTATTCTAAGATTTTCATAACAAGAAATATTATTATGACTTCATTGTAATAAGCATCATATATACATAACCATATAACTTTGTTTGAAAATAATAAAATATTAATTGCATTCCCATACTTTCTCCATAGATTACTTACGGAAGGCATCTTTATATTTAATATCCTAAACAAATTTAGATTCATCGTGCTATTCTGTGTCTTAGCACAAGCTTCAAAATTGCCAATCTCTGTTGTGCATTTTTTCGATATTATCTTTTTCACAATATCTATCAATATCTAGCAATTTAATAATTGTTGATAAACTCGTTGCTTTATTAAAAGTAGGATTTCGTATAGTACACAACCTTTCAAGAAACCTTATCATTATGTTTCTTATGTATATATATTTTGTGTATGAAATACTCTGTGATAGGTTTCAACGCTTGTGTTCAACATAAGGTTGCAAATACCTTTGGAACCTTTCACAAGATACTGTCTAACTCGGTTAAATACTTCGTTCCCTTAAAACATAGGCTAGAGCTGATTAGAATTAAGCGGTAGAGAAGCATTATTAATCCATCTCTTAATAAACAATTTCAATCGTATAAAAAGATTGCCAATAAACAGTTTTACCGACAGAATGTAGAGAGTACCGTTACGACTACAAATATTACCAGCAAGTTGAGGGTTGGCTGAAAGTGCACCGCGTGCCGGCGACGTGGCACGATGCCCGGCTGCGATGCCAGCTCGAAGGTATAACTCGGAATCAATCAATATTAATTTATAAAGGTATATTTCATTAAATTTAAAAGGGGTGTAATGGGTCTCATACAAGAACGCACGGGACTCAAGCCAATGCTAATCAGAAAACGAGGCTCAAACTCTCCACCAACCCGCATTGGGTCTCTGTGATAAGAGACTCCTCAAATCCCACTCCATAGGCAAAGACCTTTTTCCAGCAGTGGATATTTATTGGCTGATGAGGAGATATAAAAAATGTTCGTAAAAAATGCCAAATTATAAATATGTACAATAATGTACAGTTTACTTTTGCTGTATAACGTTTCAATTATTATTTTAAATGAAACCTTAATTAAAACCGATCCCCTCTTTCCGAAAACGACCCAGAATTGTTTTTTAAAGCATAACAAAAATTACTCTTTTATCGTCTTTGTACAGGGGCCATTCTCGCCTCTCCTGTTAATGCCCGCATGGGCACTATACTAGAGGCAATCGTGAGTGGTCACTTTCCTGGAGGCATATTCATCGGCGTACACGCAACCTTCTCCAAAGGAGATTACTATTCTGTAGATGGTATGCAATGAGACAATTACGCTTTAAATTTATTTTTAAACAATGTATCATTGAATTGACAACAACTGTAATTTCAGGAATACCACTGGGCAGAATGCCTGTCAAGTGGGCCCCAGGTGAGCCCAACAATTTCAAGAACAGCGAGGAGTGTCTGATGTTTTCATCAAATGGCACCAAGGATGTCAAATGCAGTGAAGTTTATCCCTATGCGTGTTACAAGAAAAAGACCGGCCCCATCGTGCACACTGAATGCGGTACTATAGATACAAGTGAGTGACAAACGAACCAACGAAATGATATTAACATTAACATCATCGTCAGTGATACCATCTATATCCATTCAATTAATGGAACTACGATGAAACATTTGCTGTCTTCTTACAGGTTATCAATTGGATTCAAGAACCGGAAAGTGTTATAAATTCCACTACGTTGGTAGACCGTGGGCCAGAGCCTTCATGGCCTGCGCGGCTGAAGGAGCGTACCTCTCTATCATCAACAGTGAAACCGAAGTCACAGTGTTAAAAGAATTATTCGCTAAATATCCCAATACTATGATAACTGGTGAACTCAAAGATATTGCAGGAATAGGTTTCCACGATTGGAACGAAAGGCGCGTTTGGACCACTCTACATGGTTTGTAAACAATTAATAATGTTAGGAATAAGGAATAGTTAACATGAACTAGTTTAGTTCACTATGTTAAATTTAAGCGTTAAGCTACGGACACCTTTAACAGTACGATCGATAATTCTGGTAGATTACAAACAGTACCCCTTTCGTCTCTGACTTCCGGATGTTTGGCAGAAGTCTTGCCATCAGTAATTTCGTTATCTTCATGGCATTATTGATACGTGATCAATAGATTTCATTAAATGAACAGTGTCCATTGGTCCACATAGTAACTTTAGATTGTTTCTAAATCATTTCACATCCCAGGACAATCGATCCAAGAGGCGGGCTACACCACATTCGAGAAAGGGCAGCCGGACAACGCACCGAACGGCGAGTACTGCGGCAGCATCTTCCGAAGCAGCAAACTGAACGACGTCTGGTGCTACAAGAACATGCCTTTCATCTGTGAAAAAGAAACGGACAGCCTTCTCATAAATGATTATGATTACTAAAAGAGATAACTCGTACTTTTCCTTTTAAGTTTATGATCAAAATCCATTAAATGTCCTAATTGTAGTAAAACATTATTTAAAAAAGAGATATAAATTTTGTTGAATCATTTAATCATTGAATCCAAAAATTATTTAGTATACTTCCAAGAATTAAAAATTCGAAATCAAAATTAAAATAAAAACTCTTTTTTCTGATGCTTTTTATTAGAAAGATGTGTAGGGTATTTGTCAGAAAGTAATTGCTAAATCTGACCATATCAATAATGTGCTAGTTAGGAACTTTACAGAGCAAGAAATTGTGCTCAATGTTTTAAAACATTGGGAAGTAAATCTACTCCAATAATTCAATTACCTATATCGTCTTATAAAAAGGAACACATTAATTATTGCAAACTGTCTGGTTGAATAAGAATCGATGCGATTGTGTTTACCGGGAAATTCCCCAAACATATGGTCTGAGTACCACTTGATTTATAACCTGACAAATTGTGGGAAAACAATAAATTCTCAGGGTGATACGGGGAATTCAAATTATCCATTATGACAGGATGGTTGATGCGGTTTTGTGGTACTGATCGATATATATGTGGTTACAATAAAAAATAAATAAAAGGGATCACAATAACTGATGCATCGGATCTTTCAAAGACGGAACCGGTGCAAAAGGAACTACTCCTAGAAAGTGTCATAAAGACCCTTGGACACAATGCGACATTTGCTGCTCGAAATTTTAATTTTACCTTTCATCTTCTTATCGACTGGTATGTTACAAATCTCTCTTTTAGTTGTTGCTTCTCTTTTTGTGCTTTTACTTCGTAATAGTTCATTCACATATATTTGTGTCTAAGATATAGTTGAAAATAATGCTTAAGTCTTCCAAACTTTTACATTCATAGAATGCAGTCTATCTGATTACAATTATGTACCTGAAATGAAAGGATGGATAAAAATACATAAGGTCCCGGCGTTGTGGAACGATGCGCGACTTCGTTGTAAATTCGAAGGTAAGGCACTGGCAATCTATTATTTCGTGCGAATTCTTCCAAAAGATACCTTGCCTTGTGGGGGGAAGTCAAGGTTATGTGGAGATTTTTATCCACTAAAACCCCCACGGTGGTCGTCCTTAGCGTTTGGAGAGGTCACGGGATCTCCGTTCGGAACGCAAACGCGGCCTCTCTAACGTTATGCCGGCAGAGCCCGTCCTGGGGACTGAATTATATAGTCCCTAACACCTGCGTATATACTAACACGACGGCTGGAGATCACGTCTAACCATCGTTCTCGGAGTAAGGCTTTCGCAACCTGACGCTGGATTTCTCTGACCTATGATCGGTATTGTGCAAAGATTTTCAACAGCGCCTTTTTGTAAGATGTAAATGGAATATTAACACTAAACTCATCGTTGCCTCACATAAAACCTTTACTTTATAATTAGCATTAAGTTGTTATACTCCGTATCACTTTCCACGTGTTTCATTAAATAAACAAAATATCTGTAAGCCGGCACGACTTTTTTTATGACCTACTAACTTGTTTCTTTAAGGAGGCGTTTTAGCTTCACCAATAAACCAACAACTATTAACCGGACTGAATCAAATAGTTTCGGAACATTTCCCTTGCGGTATATTTACAGGAGTTCACGATACATTCTCAAATGGCGACTATTTCTCAGTGGAAGGTTTGTCTAAGTTTAAAGTGCATAATTGTTGAATGAAATTTAGTTTCCTAATGTTTTTACCACAATAAAATTATATTCTATAGTTGTAATTTACCAGTCTTGTTATAAAAAGCATCTATACATGCTCATTTAAAGACTTTTTCCCTCCATCCAAACACAATAACTTATGTGCTCTTATACATAAAACAGCTACAAGACAAGCAAATCTTCACAAAAATCTTAAAATTAAATGTCCTGATAGCTTTTAAATAATTGTATTACATTTTAATTATAATTTAGGAATACCCCTTGAAAAAATGCCGATTGAATGGTCACCGAACGAACCGAATAATTACGAAAACGGAGAACATTGCATCATCCTTGAGAATAATGGGACCGTAGCTGATGTCAAGTGTACAGAAGTGTATCCTTATGTCTGCTTTAGGAAAACACTCAGCCCTGCAAACGAGTGCGATTCTGTTAACGATGGTAAGCTTAACTCGAATTAGACTTGCAGTAAATAAAACCGACTGAAGTAGTTAAGATTTCTTTTACTGGTGGAAGCTCTCACTCATTATAGGACTGATGGCAGGTCTCCGTTACCGAAGATAATCTAGATGAGTACCACTGCAGCTCCTAATTCTGCCGCCAAATAAGCCAAATAAAACCTCGTTGTTATGGGCAAGCGTATCACTTACTAATGAAAAGAACCTCCACGTAAAAATAACTATTAATGTCTACATTTATTTACCAGAAATCCTTTTACAGGTTACCGACTGGACGTTAGAACTAATAGCTGCTACAAGTTCCATTCAGTAGGCCGTCCTTGGCCGCGCGCGTTCATGGCGTGCGCTGCTGAAGGAGCACATCTGGCCATCATCAACAGCGACCTCGAGGCCCAGGTGCTTTCAGAACTGTACAACAAGCACACTGATGCCAGCATCACAGGATTTATAAAACATGTCGCCTCTATAGGTTTTCACAACTGGGGAGAGACTCGCGTTTGGACAACAATTCATGGTATGTGTTATATGTACTGAGATTTTTTTCAATTTGTCGCACACGGAACACTAAATATAATTAACTCCTGACAATACATCGATTGAAAAGAAGGTTCTCACTTCAGAGACAGATACCGTAACAAATCAAACTCTTATACCTTCTACTTAGGATATCTAATGAAACTGTACATGCAGTAAAGCTTATCATAATATGTTGCAAAACATTATTAATTATGATGAGATTTCAAAAAGCTTATGATACCTTTTATAGACAATAATTACTTAAAAAAGTTAAATGGTTAAATATTATAAAGTACAGAATACAGCGTTGGACAAAGACAACAAATTTTTACAGTTTATAATTTTAGTCGCTACTGAAAACAAATTAATTAATTTAAAGGTTGAAATCTTTTTTTCTACTATTGCCGTGACCATTAACAAATTTTTAATATTTTGTGTTTTCTTTTAGGACAATCAATTGAGGAAGCAGGCTACGCTAAGTTCAATGATGGCCAGCCGGATTATTCAGGCAAAGGCTGGTACTGCGGCGGTATGTTCAGAAATGGCCGCCTTGATGACCTCACTTGCGAAGTAAACACGCCATTCATTTGTGAAAAGCCTCGTGATCAATCCCTCATTGATTAAGTTCTATTGTAAACGTACTCTTTGTTATACGTGGCAATGAAAACCTTTAATACGCAATTATTAAAAATGTCAACGTAAATTTCGCAAACTATGTTTATTCTTCTCGTGTATTAAATAACCTAAAATAATGTTTATTAGCCTTTATGCATTGCTAATCTTATACTTAAAATTGAAATAATCTGTGAATTGGCAACAAAAATATATTATATATTTCACACTTTACGCAGAAATCTTATTAAAAAATTGTGTATTAAAGCCTCCCAAAAAACATAAAATGTTTTTTTACTTATTAGCTCAGTGCAATTGGATCAAAATGAGCAATAATAAAATAAATTGTATTATCAAGTCGTAAAAGGATACAGCATACAGCTTCGTCACCGGCGGGTTTATATCAAGCAAATTGAATAATAAGTCATAAAATGTGCGTTATGCGAAGACTACTAGCTTGCGAGAACGCTCATTCGCACGTTGTGCTCAACTCCTGGAATTTAATTTGTTTTAAGGTGGTCACAGACGTTACACTACATAAACATTAAACGGATAAATAAATCAGCAGAGGATGATCACTATGTTTAGTAGCATTAGCATATATTACCTACATTGCATTAACATATATTACCTGGCCAGCGCCACATTGTTTTTTTTTTGTTTAATGTGGAGCAAATGCATACTCATACCTGCCTTCGCGGGAGCAAAGACAGGTTATGTCGAACTTACACCGTCTAAAACCTCCACGATGTTCTACTTCGTCGCTTTACAGCTGGGTTACGGTACAAAAAGAAATCCGCGACGCCGGCGCTGGCCGATTCATAAAAGTCTCCCCCTTTCCTCCTCCAGTAGGGCGCGCCAGAACACACAACACGCCCCACTCTTGGCTTTTCATCGTATGGGCAACAGACTCCCTCGAATCCGTCACCCAAAGGCCATGGAACCCAGCAGAGCAAGCTCTTTCGGGTCCTTGAGGCAGATCTGGTGTTTGTCTCCACCACCAACCATTATGAGGCCGCGAAGAATAGGGAGAGCGACCAGCGTTACACTGGCACTCCTCCTTCCCTGCAACCCCGCCTCGACTGCAGTTGGCGGCAAGTGCGGCGCTAAGAGCACCACACTTTGCCTCCTGCAGGCACACTTCGAGGCGAGCGAGGGCCGCAGATCTCAAGCTCAAACCTGGAGTGACCACCTTCGCCGGCCCTACACCTCGGGCCAGCCGGTAGGTTTCTTTTCGCTTTACCATAGGTGACAAAACCACGGTTACTAGAACCTCTCCACCACAACAAGACGGTAACCAGTTCGGAGGGAGCGCTACATTATTGTAGGTAGGCATATTATTTATCACCAGGCTAATAGCTTGCTTGTTTGTCGCCTCGATGAATAAATAAATGTAATATGTTTTTTACATTAACTGATTCCGTTTCACAAATTAGTTTTTTTTGAAAATTAAACTGCATCTTTAATTCATTCGTTAAAAAATTTGATTTTATTTAAAAAGTATATATGACGTCTCTACATCGACTAAGGTACACTGGACTATAATGACAAAAACATTAAACCCTCTTTTACACTATGTGTGTAGATAAATAAATATAAAAAGGTTATTCTCTTTTGGTGTTAACATTACGGTTGTAAATAGAGTAATAAATGAACTTATTACCTGCTATAATTAAAACAATGTTTAATTTTTATTACCTTTGTATCCATTGGTTTACTCAAATGTTAAAATTTCTAAACGAATTTCAAAAGAGCGCCAAGCGATATTTTGTCTTCGATTTGTCAAAATTTAACTTGTACTTTTGTTAAGACGTTAGGTTTTATTTAAAAATTACAAAATAAATAATAGGATATAAAATGTTTGTGAAAAAGGTATTTACCTTAATTTTCATACGCAGAGATGATCAAATACTTTTAGGTTTTAAAAAGCGTGGCTTCGGACAAAATAAATGGAATGGTTTCGGTGGTAAATTGGAACCTGGCGAAACTATAAAAGAAGCTGCAGTACGTGAATTAAAAGAGGAATCCTGTTTATGCGTTAAAATAACGGATTTAAAAAACATAGGTCATTTAGAATTCACATGCGAAGGTGATTCGGTGATGATGGATGTGAGAGTGTTCTCCTCAACTCAGTATGAAGGTGTACCTGCGGAGACCGAAGAAATGATCCCGAAGTGGTTCAATTACGATACAATACCATTTGACAACATGTGGCCTGATGATAGGTATTGGTTCCCGTACATGTTGTGCGATAAAATGTTTTACGGACGATTTCATTACCAAGGCTATGAAAAGATTTTAAATTACACCATCAAAGAGTTGGATTCCTTAGAAGATTTTTATGCCAACAGAAAATAAAAAAAATATTATTTATCTATTAATTCTGAGTATGTTAGTGTTTGTATTTTGATTAAATAAGGAAAATAAATTATGCTTTATGCTCTCTTTCTGTGAAGGTGAAGTATAAACTACTAGCTGTTTAAATAACAGTATTATAATAGTAAGGATTTTTAAAATAATTGAAGAAAATATCTATTACAAGATATATCTTACAGTAATTGATTAAAAGAAGTAACATTTCTTGTACTGCGTAACTTCTAATTGAAGACAAATTTTCAGTTAATTAAGTTGTAATTATGATCAATCACATGGAAGTTAATTTAACAAGTTCCTTTATAATTAAATAGGGCTGATAATTTTAACAATAAACCAAAATGTGGAATATCACAGCAAGCTATAAATATATATTACATATAATAAGGATATGTAATTGTTAGTTATTATCTAAAAAAGAAAGTGATTTTCAAAATCAAAATTTTGTTCTAATTGATTTAAAAAATGTTCATCGCTAATATTATCACATTAACCAATTTAAGTTCTACACTTGCTTTAATAATATGTTGATGTTAGTAAGTATAATGTTTCCTTTCAATTCTTTACTGGTTTGTTAAATCTGCAACCTCGGGTTTGAATAACTCTTACCAATAAGCTGTAGTTGAATAGATTTTTCTTATTGGCTGCAAATAATTACAATGTAAAATTCCTTCAAAGTTAAAGATTTCATTTGATTTAAAGCAATGGACCTTTGTTTTGAAGGAGTCGATGCCATCAGCACTTAATAATTCCTCATCTGTACTTCGGTAATAATAATGATTCTGTGATACAACAAACGTTTAATAATTCTGTGTATTATAATACTTTTCCCAACTTAATTAATAATCAGTACATGGCTGTGTTTTGATGTTAATTATAAGTTAATATATAATATTAGATATAATGTTAATTATTAACTTATAAAATTTAGGTTTAGGTATTGTATTTATAAATACAGAGTACCTAAGTATGTAATGTGATTGGCAAACAAAAGTAATTTGTTTGTTAAACATTACTTTTCATTTAATATTTGAGAGAAAACAGATTTCATAACAATTGTTGCTACATAATTTTTCAATTTGATTTTCATAATTTTTTAAACTTTAAATTTGTTTTTCTTTAAACCACCAACATTTTTATGGTGTAGAGGAGAAAAAACTAGATTTATTTTTTATCTACAAGCTAACAGACCTCAATTTCAAAGTGTTAAGTGACAATGAGGGTATGGGTTTTGAAGAGTGCTTGTTCTACCTTCCCTATTAGATCATGATATGAGGATTTGAAGAGAACTTGAGCTGATTCGTTACACAAGAATCTAACGTCAGAGACCTAACTTAGAATTCGACAGAATACTTGTTATTACAATCATACAGACATAATGATAAATGTAACTGCGTTAATTTATTTTCGGGAAGGCCCTGATCGTAAAATTGTACGGAATTGCGTCTGATTAATGACTACCCATTGTTCATTTACGCATAATAATTTAGTACATTCATCAAATATATACGGAATCACTAAATAAATTGGGGTAAACATGTGAATATAACCTGAGTTTTTTTAAATCATAACCTAAAAATTTTAATTTTGCATTAAAGCTTGAGCCATCGGGTGGAAGGGTTTTTAAAAACTACATACTTGTGACTACTGCCCCAAGCTATGATGTTAAGTTAATAGAAACTGAGAGAGAACTGACTTTATAAAGTAATTCAAACTTCTTATATACTAAGGTTACACAATATTAGTCCAATATCTACACAAATTTAAACGCAAA